>JAOEGS010015278.1:73593-94035 GCA_025447755.1 Corythornis vintsioides
TCCTGTCATTGGATGACATTGAGAAAAGTCTGGCTCCATCCTCTCTACACTCACCCTTAACATATTTATAAACATTATAAATGATAGAGATACCTCCAACTGCCACCTCCCCAGACCACCTGATCCTTTCCTTACCCTATGAAGGACACGTGGCCCTTTGGCTCAGCTCACAGACACGGCTCTAGGGCCACATGGTGCCCCAGGCTGATGCTCAAAGACATTCAGGACAATTTACAGTGCAAGTATTGAAAAAGTGGAGTGAGTCAGGCCTGAAAATATGACATTCACATTAAAATCATGTGTCTGATTTAGAAATCATGAGAAGCATTGCACAAACACAAACAAGCCTCCCTCCTTCAAATGTTATCCATGGGATTACATGTTTCCATTTCTCAGTTTCTGAGTTTCTTGGATATGCCTTCTTTAGTCTGTTCTGCTTTTTCACTACAGTCTCAAGACAGATAAAATCTTACCAAATGCAATGATCACATAGAAGTGCAAGGATTTCGTAGAAGGAAGAATTCAAGTTTGTAAATTGTTCACTTCTGAAAGGCTGAACTGTTTCGTTGGTGTTTCCATCATTTCAGAAATGATTGATTTGCAAAAGAAATTCAGAAGGATAAAAGTTACCACGTTACTTTTCACACCAGCAATTCTTATTTAAAAGATAGATCTAAATGCCATTTGTTTACCAAAATAGTTGCTTTTACTCAGGATGCATGGATGAGCAAATCTTGCAGAGATTTTACTTATATATTCATCTCCAGCAATTCAACAGCATAATAATAATGCATTATTAACTTCAGTACTCATCAGGTTTTTTTCTCCAGCTTTCCAAAAATTTCCTACTGAGCTGAGACCATCCCCCAAAGGCCAGGAGACTGGGCTTTCCTGTAAACCTTTTCAGCTGGAAAAGTTTTACATCTTCAGATGACAGTCCTACCAATAGGCTCCCACCTATAACTTGGGTAGCATCCTCTCCTGGTGTCACAGCCTCTGATGTTACACCCAGAGCTTTGCCACCTGCATTGGGCAGCCTCCTTCTTTATGAATACCCAGCTGAACTGCCTAGTGCAGTCCCAAAACCTGGTTTTCCCAGGATTATTTTTTCATTAGGACCTGTTAAAGAGGAAGGTGCACTTTGGTATTCTCACATATCAGCTGCCTGATGAACCTGGGTCCCAGATACAAGCACAGGTTGATAAACTGTAATAGGAACCAAGTAAAGATTAGTGCTTCTAGGACACTGCTTTTGGTAGGGGTTGGTCTGTGTAGTACATAAAAGTCTACCACAGCCATCAGTGGCTGACATGACACTGCAGGATCAGAAAGTGGAGTCTCATACTGAGACAGGCAAGGTTCTTGTGTCCCTTCTTGCTAACAGCATGGGGTGAAAGCATGAGAAGACTGAAGGTTGGAATTAGTGCAATAGCCAGGATACCCTTCCCACTTTTCCTACTGTATGACATGGTCATAAACAATGAATGTATTATCTTCTAGATATTTTTTTTTAATATTCAATGATCAGATTTTCAAAATTTCATGTTTTCTGAAAAGACCACAGAGGAATGACCAGAGGAATGTTCCCTCCTGACCAGAGGAATGTTCCCTCCTTCTCCATCCACTAGAAGGGGAACTATTTATGAACCAAATTAATGCCCATTGCATGTGAAAGCTTTTATTATGTCTATGCCCCTTCTCTGCAGCATCTGCTTGTTCATTTTGTGTGTTTCACAGGCTAGGCTAGTTAAAGGAAAGGTCATGGTTAGGTGACCAATAAGTCACTAGAACACTGACGTTGCTAAGGTCTATTTTTTATTAATAAAGAGCAATAGAGGAAGTAGAACTTCCCAGCTCTATTTCTTGCACTACCATGGTTTCTCTGTGCAATCCTCAACAAGCTGTCCCCCTTTGGTGTCCCCTATATGTAAAATGGACCTAGCAGTGGCCTGTCATCCCACAGGTAGTGAGGAAGATTTGTTAGTCAGTGTTGGCACAGCACAGAAGCCGTGCTGTTATCTGTCACACAGACTCGTAATGCCACCCCAGAACAAATTAGAGTTGTGCATAATCAAAATCACATCCAGCTCAGCCCTGATTTCAGAATCCTTTTTGGCTGGTGATGATGTCCAGAGCAGAGAGAGCACAGCTTGATTTCCAGAGCCAGGCTGAGCTGGCAGAACTGGCAGGTAGAAATATCTTGTTGTGACTGGTAAACTGAGCAAGTTTGACATGGAAACCACTGAGGGAGAATAAATATGGAACAACAAGATGTATTTTTTACAAAGGCTTTTTTTTCCAACTATACTGTACTCAGAGCCATCCCAGACTTGTGGTCCTGAGATCTGGGCAGGGAAATTCAAGCTGTGGTAGGTCTGACCAAGGCTCACTCACGTCACAGACACAGATAACTGTGAGTGCACAATTACTTAACAGCACTATTCATATAGGACTGCAGAGAGCAGGAGAAACAAGAAGGGGAGGGGCAAAAGATCAGAGGAAGAAAAGAGGTTTCAGCTCTGACAAAAAACAAAGATAAATGCCCAAACCAGAAGAACAACCTATAGGAACTGTATGATGGGTGTTCCCCAAACCAGCCTGAAATTCATACCTTGCTCAAACAAACAGCAGCATTCCTATGGCCTTGGGAGGATGGGTTGACTGTGAAGAGCTCTGTTTCATTCCATCAATCACTGGATCTCCAGAATACCTGCTCATCTGAACCACCTCTTTGTGCTATAGGGCTTCACCATCCAGCATTCTTCTCTCTCATGTATGTGATGTGAATTCCTTCAATGGGCTTTATGCTGTCATTAAGCACATTATTTGTCTTGTCCGTGTTTCTAGTTATGTTTTAACACGTGCATGATATTTCACATGAAATATCAAGAGATAAATACACCCCCCCCACCAAGGGCTATCAGCAAGAATGCATCTTACAGACTACCACACCAAATGCTCTCATTACCACTGAATCAATCTTAGATCAGTTCAGCCTGACACTTTAGTAGCCTCCAACTTTTTTTTCTTTCAACCAGGCATAGGTGAGAAAATCACACACACACACACACACAGACTGTCTTTCAGGTAGAGGAAAAACTACAGCATAGACCTTGGTTTTTATATTTCACACTATGTGCATTAAAAAATATTGTTCTGCCCAACTGTGATACTGGGAGTCTTAGGAAATGAACAGTGGGGACATGTAAAGCTGCTCTGATGAGAAGCTCTAGGGCTGTGGGGCTATATTTTGAGTAATCAAAAGGATTTGTACTGATGGATTTTACACTCTTTTTATATTTTACTTTCAGTGGTAGTCCCTTGAAGTGGGACTACCAGTGGGAATAATCTCAGAAATGGTGTTATATAGATATTAGTCAAGGAGAAAGATAGGTCCAGGTGAAATGGCAAACATCCTCCATACTGGCTATAAAAAACAATCTGTCTTTAATCAGTTAATTAATTAAATAGTATTGAATCATTCTACTAATCAGTAACTTGAATGCATTGTATTCAATCATATGAAAACTATGACTAAGGAAAAGGCAAAATGGAATAAATGCTTTGTTAAAATGATGATGACATCTTTCCTTTAGAGAGATATCTCAGACCCCTAATTAACCACAGTGCACTACCATGGACTAGCTCCAGCAGCACTGGAAAGTGGCTGTGTCAGGGAGCAGAGATGCAGGGAAAAAGTACTCCAGCCAAGGGTGGAAGGGAAGCTGGAGGGCAATGGGATGCAATTATCTGACATGGGCTTTGGCACAAACGTGGGAATCAGCATCTCCTGTGAAAGAATCCTGGCTTAATGGATGGCAGCAAGACTTCATGTCCTCCACTAAATACAGAAAAAAATGCTTGGTACTACCAAGGACAGCTCTTGGATAGGCAGACAGATTGCTCAAGAACCCAAGTCCAATTTGACTCTGGGCTGAGACAGGAGAATTCATCTGCATTGCTGTCTTCACCATGCCTCCCCAAACCCCCTCCACTACTTTGTGTCAGAGGTTCCTGTTTCTGAAGGAGGTTAATAAGGATCTTGCAGGGCCACAGATTAATGCACAAATACATTCAGAATCTGCAGCAAGAAGTTCTCAAGGTCTATCACATTGGAGGAAGGGACTGATCTAATATTCTAAAATCTTATTGCACTCAGAAAGAAAAAGCATGAGAAAACAAAATAGATGAAATTTAGGTGGCAAGGTGCCTGTTGCTGAATGGATGTTCTGGAGGCAGTTCTTATTTAAACAGTCCACAGGATTCCTTGTTTTATAGAGGATGGATTTGCTCTGAGGATGATGCATGGTTATGCAGCAGAGGATAGCACTGACAGTAGGGTCCCTGCCTGAGTTGATGAGGATGCTTATAGCCTTGCAGTGACTTGGGGAGAGGCTTCAGGAAAGGAAAGATGTTTGTTTATCCCAGTCCTGTTCTCCAAGACTGGATGCATCAAAAGGCTTCCTATGTGCTTTTTCCTATGCAAGTCACCTAAACCTCTCAGGTTTTGGTGAACTCTGCATGACTCTCTCTTGGGGCACTGAGGCTGAGGACTCACAGCTGTGGCTGAAATCAATAGGATGTGTGCAGTGTGCTGACTACAACACTGCTAAGTATTCTGGAAAATCAGATGTTTTGTCTGGGCACCCCAAAACGGGATACCTTTGACTCCTTGGAGGGGTGAACATGTTCATGCTGCACTGGTGTACTTGACACCAATTATAAAAGCAACTAATTATGTGTTGTGAGCAGGTCTGAACACAAAGCAGTCAAGAAAACATGAGGCCAAGATAGTCTTTGCCTGCTCAGTCCCAGGCTTTGTATTAGACACGCAGCTCACTCTAATCTAGCTCAACCAGTCAATCACCTGCCATGCCCACCTCAGCTAGTCCTACAGTGTCATGCTGTCATCCTGAGACCCTCTTGAAGTACAAGAACAGCATCAGTTCCACATGAAAATGACATCTCCTGTGTGCTCTGCAGAGGTGTTCAGGAGGAAGCAGCTGTTGGACCTTGTCTCCTCATGCACCCTCACAAGGTGACTAAATATAGATGCAGGGAGAAATCCCAATTCTGGCTTTTCTGAAGTCCTGAATGTCTGACTTTACAGCCTCAAAGTCCTTTTCACAGCAAGTATTTCCTATAAAAAGAGCAAAGTGGAAAAAAATAGAAATTCCATCATGTGGCAATGTGTTAACATCCACATATGTCCCAAGAAGGACGGGATCCTTTCACTTCCTGCCACTTCAGTTGATGAAGTAAGACACAACAGCAGGAGGTTGTCATCTTCCTTCTGGATTAGCCCTAGAGAGGATGTGACCCACGGTTGAAGCCAAAATTCATGTAAATGGGAGGAATTGAGGGCTGCCCAACTGTAGCCCTGACCAAGGGCAGCCTTTTCTTCATGCCCTTTTCTCACGATGGGAAGTGGGACTACTGGCAGCCCTGGTGCCATATCCAACTTCACTTTGGTCCCAGGTGACACTGGGGATTGCAGACTTCTCCAGACAGCTCCTGCCCCTCCATCCTCAACTTACTCCTCTCCAATCTGATCCATATTCATCCCTTTACTTTCACATCCATATCTGCTCCTCTGCCCTGACAGAGTATAGGGAAGGAAAGGGGATAATTCATGCTGTGGTAAGGCTCTGTGAGGTGTGACATTTCAGGTTACCTTGCACCCAACTTTGGGCAGTTTGTTCTGTGGACAGCCCTGGCTGGATGAGTTCCTTCCTGATAAGTCTCATTTCCTTGCCCCAAAGCATGGAAAAGAGTTGCATCAAGGCATCTCAGAAGGTTAGGGAATTGAATCTGGCTGCTTTAAGAGTTAAGCTTTTTTGCCACAGAAGTGGAGGGGAAGAGAGCTGGAAAGCTGAGGACTAAGCCCTTGAAAGGCATTTTTGCAGGTCCTACTATTCCCAGGACAGGCAGCCCAGGCACTGAGCCTGCCCCCCTACTGGGCTGCCCCCTTCCTAGCCCCACGTCTGATCCTTCCTGCAGCAGCACCACCACTTTGGGGTGCCACACTGGTACCAGAGGTGGTGGGGCCACAGCACTTGTACCAGCAGGTCACTGGTGGCCCTGGGCACCTATCTGCTACACATGCATCCGGACCAGTCTTGATGGAGGTACTATCAGTTTCACCATCCAACATTTTAGAGGAGGAAAAACCCAGCTTATACATCCCTCAGATTGTTCTCAGAAATTTTGGAATAGTTTTGCCTAAAATTCCCCCCCTTTCCCTTTGAAGAGTCAAAGCAAGCTAGCTGCATGAAAAAAACACAAGCACTGGCTGCAATTTGTATGCAGTAGAAAACAGGGACGTTTTCAGAAGGCCTTAATAATGTGCAATACCACCAGCCTTGACTTTGTAAGAAACCAATTTCCCATTCCTTGCAGTACAGGACCACTAAGACCAGCTGTTTCTGGGCCACACAGGTTGGTGCCCTCTCACATCCCCCTCCAACCCCTGCCACATTCATGCCAAACAAGGCAGCCTCTTAGCCTGCCAGCCCCACCAATTTCAAAGCCCTGAACTACTGACAATGATTCCCTGCAACACTTTATGTATCAGCAATCATTTATTTTAACAATCCTGGGTTTCAAGCGTTGCTGTTATGCAGGGAAGTGATGAGGATTTAATCCCCAGGTCCACTGAATTTGAAGAAGCCTTTGAAAAAGAAGTGCTGGAGAACAAATAGGATATGAGTGGAAGATTAGGTCCCCAAGAGGGCACAGGTGTGATAGAGAAGAGAGGGGCTTAGGGCAGGAGGGGCATGAGAGAGAAAAGAGTGCAGCCAAGATCATAGAATCAATAGTAGAATGGCTTAGGTTGTAAGGGACCTCAGAGTTCATCTAATCCACCCTCCCCACCATGGGCAGAGACACCTCTCAACTAGATTAGCTTGCTCAAGGCCTCATGCAACCTGGCCTTGAACACCTTTAGGGAGGGGGCATCCACAACTTCTCTGGGCAATCTATTCCAGAGTCTGACCACCCTCATACTGAAGAATTTCTTCCTAAGATCCAGCCTAAACCTATTTTCCTTCAGTTTAAAACCATTTCCTCTTGTCCTTACTGGACACTCTTGTAAAGAGTCCCTCTCTAGCTTTTCTGTAGATTCCCTTCAGGCATTGGAAGGCAGTTATAAGGCCCCCAGTGTCCTCCTCTCCAGGCTGAACACCCCCAGATTCCTCAGCTTATCCTTGTAGCAGAGGTGCTCCAGCCCCCAGCTCATCTTTGTGTCCCTTCTTTGGACTCATTCCAGTTGATACTGCAGTTAAAAGGGAGTTTGGGTGTCAAAGGAGTGAAGTGAGACTGAGTGAGGGTGACAAAAGCTGGGAAGCTGGGTCAGAGCAGATAAGGAGCAGGACACAGTCTTGTTTCAACCCAAGATTCTCCAAGTTCTAATTCTCTTTAGGAAATTTTGAATTAAAAATGGGGCAGGGAAAGCTGCTGGATCCACGGGCATGAAAACATAGGATTTACTGTGTAATCCTGAGGGCTTCCTGGTCATTCATTATTTTACCAGGAATTCTTAGACACTGCACACCACCCAGGAGAAACACTAGGAACTCTGCACTCTGTGTGGACTGGGACCTTGCTTTTGGCTAACAAGAGATGCAAATGATGCTGGGAAATCATAAAGTGTCCACTTTCCATCCACTCCTAGGAAGCAGAGCCATCTTCTTGGAACTCTTGCAAAGTTGCTGGGCTGGAAATGTTGCACCAACAGATTGCAGCTGAGTCACTGAGCTCAAACAGGATCCTCCTTGCCATTCCTTCAGTGCCTTCTCTACCCTGGAGCAATACAGTCTTTCTTTGCATTCTTTTTTTCTTTCTTTTTTTAAACTATGGAATTAATGCTCCTGAGAGTGAATGCCTAAGAGCACTTACAAGAACCACGGTGCTGCTCTGAAAGCTACCCCTCTCCTCAATCTGTGGCCCTGCAATGCTTCCCAGACCAGATCTGCAGCATCCCTTACTCATCGAGTCCTAAACAGCAAGAACCCTGCTTGCCTAACTGATGTAATTATTGTGTTTGCAGTCTACTCACCAAATATTGTCCCCATACTGTTCATTCCTGAGGCAAGGGCCAGATGGATGACACCAACACGTGATTTGATATCCCTGTGAGATAATACTGGCTTGCTCCCCCAGACCAGAGAAGGCTCCCTAACATTTCCAGCCAGAAGACCTCACTCTGAATCATTGCTGATCTTGCAATATCTGGACAGAGGTCTCTCTCACCAGCACACCAAGAGCCCTGCCTGGATCTTCCTCCTACCCTGCAAATCCCTCCTCCAAGTCTCCTCCAGATTCCTACCACAATCCTGGCCAAACCCCTTAGGCTTTCTCTTCAATGATCCCCTGCCCTTTCAGTCCTAGCCCATCTCCTTGCTCAGCCCATGAAAACTGGTTTTTGTGTGTCCCACCTTGACACTGTCACACTTCAACATGCTGTGCTACTCTAGGGACTGGGGGACTGCATCTGAAAAGTAAGAGGGGACTGTCTAGGGGTCCCTAGACTGAAAGGCTTTATCATCTGTGTGCCAGGGACTGATAGACCTGCTGTGCCTTTAACACCAGCCCCTTCACTTCACCTCACCTGGTCCCTGACCACCTCAGGCTGCCCCCACTGAGCCAGGATAGGATTGCTTTCTGAAGGAGTGTCTTCATATTTTTCCATTACCTCCACATGCCTCCAACTTACCCCCTTTCTTCTGTGTGTCTCCCCATTCATCCCAGCTTTCCAGATAAGCACATCACAGTCACTGCCACAGCACCACCCCTGAGAGCTGACCTGCTCACTGGCCTAATGGGTTTCCAAAGGGGTGGGGAAGAGGGGAGGAGATTGAGTGGCTTATGCCTCTCAGCCACCCAGCTCAGCCCAGAACTAACGAGGCATCTCAAAATTAAAAAGTGAACTGCAATCCCCAGCAGGTCTGTCCTCCTTTTGGCATTAGTTGGAATTCTCTCTCTCTTAAAAAAGAAAAAGAAAAGAGGACTGGAGAGCCATGAGTTGCGTTTGAAACCACTGAAGCACCACATCCCACAGATGGTAAGGGTGCTGAAATGGAGTTGTAGAAGTACTGGCTCTCTTAGAAAGGCTGTGAGGTGCAAGATCTGCCTTATCCACAGCAAAGAGCACAAGTGGTACATGGTAATAAGCTTTTCTAGTGCCTCTGCATCCAAAGGTCCCACCCTCCTCCTGTTCTGCAGGCATCAACCCTGGGTGTGTGGAGAAGTCCCCACTGGGTACAGATGTATTATCATTCCCACGGGGCTGAGCACGTGGGGACAGTGCAGGGGTGATTGCCACCAGGCACTGAGGTGGGGGGAGGATGACAAAAAGTAAACCATACTCCTATAGGAGGAAGATATGGGGTGAGCAAGCAGGGAAAGAGAAGGGAGGAAGGGAGGGCAGCCTGGTTCATTGCTTTTGTGGGTTGCTTTTCTCCCATGGGAACCTGTCTGGGAAGGACCTTTCTCTGCCCATACCTCCAGAGTGCTCAGCACCAGCTTCTGTGACCTTTCTGCCCTCCTTGAGCTGCAGAGGACCAAGGGTTCTGTCTTATAGAAGTTGTCTCTGGAGCAGCAAAGCCTGTCTCACAGACAACTTGAGTGGTAGCTGCTTTGGTCCAGCCATCTCCACTTCTCCTGTAGCCCTGTCCAGCCAGACACCTTGGTCACTGCTGTGCCAACCTTGACACAGACTCCAAGCAGCACCTGGCACCCCTCAGAGAAGCTGTCTTAGCCATTTACAGCTCAGTCTGAATGGTCTTCTCAATGCAAGAGCACAAGCAGATGAAGAGTGATAGCATCCCTCAGCAGAAATGGCTTACAGTTGCCCTGTTGGAAGGCAGACAAGGGGTGGCAGGATGGTTGAGGTGCAGCACATGGGGGGACTGCAGGGCAGTGTCCTGGAGATTAACCCAGTCCTCAGGGTGGTGAGAATGGAGTTCAGTCCAGTCCCACACATCAATGATATGGATGAAGGGACCAGCTGCACCCTCAGTAAGTTTGCAGATGACAACAAATTGAGCAGGAGGCAGGCACCTCCTGGCCCTCTGCTTGAGGGCAGAGATGCTTTACAAAGGGATCTGGACAGGTTGCATTGATGAACCAAGGTTAATTGCATTAGGCTTAACAAGTCCAAGTACGAGGTCCTGAACTTCAGTCACAACATCAGGCAACACTACAGGCTTGGGGAAGAGTGGTAGATATGGACCTAGGGGTGATGATGGACACCCAGCTGAACATGAGCCAGCAGTGAGAGTGTCCAGGTGGCCAAGAAGGCCACCAGCATCCTGTCCATATGGGAAACAGTGTGGCCAGCAGGTGAAGGGAATTGATAGTGCTCCTGTACTTGGCACTGGTGAGGCCACATCTTGAGTGCTGTGTCCAGTTTTGGGCACCACAGTATAATGAAGACATTGAGGTGCTGGAGCAGGTCCAAAGAAGGGCAACAAAGCTGGTGAGGTGTCTGAAGAACATGTCTTATGAGGAGAGACTGAGGGAACTTGGGTTGTTTAGACTGGAGAAAAGAAGGCTGAGGAGAGACCTTATTCCTCTCTACAATTGCCTGAAAGGAGGTTGCAGGGAGGTGGGTGTTGGCCTTTTCTCCCAAGTAACTAGTGGTAGGTCAAAAGTAAATGGTCTTAAGTTGCAAACAGGGCAAGTTTAGATTGGATGTTAGGAAAAAATTCTATACTGAAATACTGGTGATGAAATGGAACAGGTTGCCCAGGGAGGTGGTGGAGTCACCATGGTTTGGTGATCATGATAAGTTAGGTAGCTGGTTGGACTTGGCAATGTTGGAGGGATGTTTCAAACGTAATGATTCTGTGATCCCTGAGTGATGGCAGGTCTGCAAACACACAAGCTCCACGGTTTTGCCCAAAGTGTGCCTTTTCCAGCTGCACACAATTCATTGCAGGGAGCTTTGCCCTCTCTAGAGCAGCTCTGTACATGGTCAAGAAGACACAAAGAGCTCAACACATCCTGGCACGATCCCACTGGATTTCTCCTAGCAATACTTTTGGCCCAAAATTGAAAAGAGCTCTGGGCACAGAAGTGGAGCAAGGAAGCTTCCACCCATTTCCTTTGGACTTGGAATGATAGTGATCCACAGGTTTCAGATTCATCTCTCAGCCCACCCTTCCTTCAGGACTTTGCACTGATGAGCAAAGGGAAGGGCAAGAAGGCATGAAAGGCAACAGTGAGATGAGTGCATGAAAGTGTGTTACCATCACCATCCTATTTCTCTGCCTGAGTAGAGGAAAATGCAGTTTATACTTTGGTAATTCAAAGTAAAAGCAAATAAAATGCAACAGTTGCTCCAAACCATCCATTTTACAGTCAGGAAGGACACGGTACCTGCCAAGCCTGTACACAGCACAGACCTGGTGCCAGAGCTCTGCAACGGGCTGCCCAGGGAGGTTGTGGAGTCTCCTGCTCTGGAGACATTCCAGACCCTCCTGGATCTGTTCCTGGGTGACTTGGTCTAGGTGCCCCTGCTCTGGCAGGGGGGTTGGACTAGATGATCTTCTAGGTCCCTTCCAACCCCTCACATTCTGTGTGATTCTGTGTGATTTTGTGTGGATCAGCACCACTGCCTGCACTGACCCCCATGCTACCTTGCTTGGGCTGCAGGAGGGCATAGTCCATGTCCTGGGATGGACTGGATGACCTGGGAACATGGCATCAGAGGACACAGGCTGTGAAATGGACCTGGGCTGATGGACCTCCAACCCCATGGCACTCTGCTACACCCCCATGCTCTGTGCCTTCACAGAGCCAGATCACCTACTGTTTTACTGTATCATAATCAGCTCCATGGTTTGCAATATAGTTTTCTCACTGTTTTAATGTCATCTCTGCAGGTGTCCCACTCATAAAACATGACTGCACCAATTCCTAAATTTGGGACTGGTCAGATAATAGGGACATTTCATGTTTCCCACACAGAGCCTTTCAATCAAATCCAACTATACCTCCTGTTCAAAGGAGAGGAGGGGGAACCCCTCTGCAAGCCCCTCCAAAGCAGTTCCCCACTGCACTGAAGTGACCTCCCAGAATTCCCTAAGCACTACGGAGGCTTGAGCATCATCTCCAACCCACAGCCCTCTCTGAGGCCAGGGTCCAGTAGCACTTGGTGCTGCCACCTGAAAGTCCCTGCTCCATCCTGGGCAGAGTGCAGTGGTGAGGATAGTGGGGATGTACCAGCATGGTGAGGGAAAGCAGGCTCTGTTTGAAGGGTAAGGGGAGGTAAGTGGATGGAAGCAGGTTTGGGTGAGGAGCAGGGAAAACAGAGGCTTCAGGAACAGACAGAATCATTCACAGGGTCATGGGAAACTAGAATACACTGGGGTGATTTCAAAAACTGATGGAATCTGTGGGGATATTCCTCCATCTTCAGATTAAAGGAAGAGTGGATCAGGCCATTTGGGAGAAAACTTCTCTCTTACATTGCCATGGAATTGGCCCTGACATCTTTCTTCCTTGAGAGCACAAGTGTGGATCTGATTCCCAGCAGCCATGTGGAAAAGAACATCTCAATGTGGTTCCTGTCCTCCTGTAGGCTGATGATCCTACAATTCCATACATCTCCTCTTGAGGAGGTGATATCATTGCCCAGAAAAGACTGAAAACAGACAAGCTCCACAGGCTGAAGCCAGTAGTCCTCTAAAGCCACATCCCTGCTGTTCTGGGAACCCTGTGGTTCTACCCTGCCTGCTCCTCTCCAACTAACGAAGCTCATAGGATGGTACCCAAGGATTATTTCATATTCATCTACACCAGGAAGGCAAGGAGAAGAACCATCCCATTCTCTGTTTTGCTCACAGGACACAAAAGAGGGTTTACAGATCCTTGCATCTCCTATCGAATAGCAGCCAGGCCTCCAGCTCCCCAGGGAATATTTTATCCCATATTGTTGCTGAGGGGGCAGCCTGGCAGACCAACAGCCCTGACAATGATCACCCCAACACTTTGTAGGGAATTGAACTAAAATATCTGACACTGGGAACGGAAGAGGAGGAGGGATGGCCTCCTGTCTGCAGTGGAGGAAAGTTTGGAGTAGAAGTGAACCAGAGTGTCTCTATAACAGCAAAATACCCTCAGAAACATCAGACCATGGCCAACCCTACTCTGCAGAAATGGGTGATGGCAGGAGGAGAGGAGGAGGGAAACTGGGAGGCGAGAAAGAAGAGGGAGCAGAGAACTAGCAAACAGCAGAGTGCAGGAGACATCAGATGGGAGACAATCCACGAGGCTGGGGTGTGCTGTGAGTGGCCAAGGCAGCAGCACAGACACGTGATGGCCCCTGTGCCCTGCTTCCCACAGGCAGTTGTCACCATACCTCCGAAGTCAGGCCTGAGGCGGACGTCATAGCCTTTCAGCAGTTTGTCCACAATCTCTTTCACCACAGAAATATTCCCAGTGGATGGGCTGAAAGACAAAACGAGAGAGTCTTTGTCATCCCCTGTGTAGGCAGGTGTCCTGGCCACAGCATTCCTCATGCCTCCCAGCACCAAGCTCCTCTGTGAGCTACCAACATCCCAAACACAGACAGAGCCTCCCCGTTTCCTTTCTCACTCGTATTTTTCTGTTCCTGGCACAAATTTTGGCCCCTGACCTGCACACGAGCCCCACAGGACTGCCAGGCCAGTCCTAAGGAATCCTGGGCACTGGAGTCTCAGATGGTTTTTCTCCTTTTCCTTGGCTCACCCCACCTCCTGGGTACCTCAGAATCCATCCCCTACCCTCCCACTTGGTGTTTTCCTCAATTCCAGCAGTCCTGCTGGGCTGGTTCACCCCTCGACATGGGCACCACTCACCACGGGTACTTTCTCCCTGGTCTGACAGGTAGACCCACAAACTCTGGGAGCTTCACAGTGCCCTGTCCATAAGATGGGTGCACACAAACACACACAAAGGCAGAAATCGTCCTTTCTGTTCCACCAGGGCATGCATGGGGTAGCTGAAACCTCTTTCTTGAAGGGCTTCTTCCTCTGCCCTTTACCAAGCTGGGCACTTGCTCCTGGTCTCACAATGCACAGCACAGACTTGTCGTGCACCAGGGTCCCCACTACACAAGTCCCCACCCAGCAGGTTCCCTGCACTGTCACACACACATTGCAACCTCCACTTCTCAGTGCATACAGGTATTGATTCATATTATTGAAGTAGAGGGAAAAACAACACTCTGTTGACCCGTGACCTCAACATATGGCTGATCTTTGGCATGTACAGATTCACTTTCTGTCATTCAGCATCACTGTGCCTTCTTAGCAATGCAAACCAAGACAGAGACAGGGAAGGAGAGTCCATACTTCCTTCTGAGTGCCAGAGCAGCAATCCTTTCCCTCCTGCCCCTCTGGCTTGTACACAGGGCAGGCAGTTGTCCTCTCTAACACTGATCTAGCTCCCCCAGCCATTTCAGCAAGAAGTCCTCTCTAAAAACAGCCTAAGAGCTGAAGGAAAACTGAAGATGGGAAACCAGAAAGCAGAGGATGCTAAAAATACTTAATCTACTCAGTGCTGCAGGGTATAGAGGTTTTCTGCCTGAATACCCAGCCTCTGTGCCACCCTCACCCCTGCTTTGCATGAGAATAGAGACCCTGCCGGTGACAACTGCTGCTCTTTGCAGTCACCCACAACAGCATGTCTCCCTGTCAACACTGCCTCCCACACCACCCCAGTCAAGATGGAAAGATGCACCACAGCACTATCTCTGCTAGCCAGCTCCATTGGAACACTAGACACCAGGGCTTGCACTGCCACATCCATGTGTCTGCACACACACACACACACACACACACACAGAGACATGCATGCTCTCCTTCTCCTGACTCACCTGACAGAGGAGACTCCCTGTGTACACAGACATGCAGACACATGAAAGTGCCAGAGCTCAAGGGTACAGCTGTGAAATGTGTACAAGCGTGTGTCCATGTGTGTGAGCACATCCCATTGTGTGTGGAAGTGACTATGGGTGTGGATCTTGCTCCACTGGGCTCTGCCAAGACACTGGGCTGTGGACAGAATTTATGCAGGAGCACAGAAACAGGCATTTGGTGGTGCCTGCAACTGGGTTCCCAGGTGCCCATACTCTCCATACGGGTGTGAGTGGAGGCATCTGAGACCACTAAGTGTCTGGTGGTGCATCAAGTCTCTGGATGCACAGGCTGCGTGTGTGCAAGGATTTCTCAAGGGAATGGGGATGTGCAAATGTCAGACAGCATACCTCCTGGGCCTAGCTTTGGTGCATGGACAAACTGCTCAGCACTTGTGCTAGTGGGGGGGGAGTGTCTGAGCTGCATTCCTGAGCATGCATCTTAGAGGGGCACAGCTCTTCATTGCATTGCTGTAATAACTGTAAACAGGCCACAGAGGTGCCTGCAGGTGGACATTTTCACAGTGCTGTGTTTAGGATTGCAAGGTCTGCTTGTACCTGTAGATTTCTATGCAGGCACGTAAGGTTTTGCAGCATGCTTATGTGTGTGTGCTCACTGTGGAATGATAGTGTGTGCCAACATTTGTTCATCTCTAGACAATCACTCCTAGGTACAAAGATTTTCATATTCATAGATTTCCCTACTCATAATATAGGTATTCTGTACTTCTCAAGGGATTTAGACAATTCTGTTCAGCTTCACACAGGTCATAAATTCAGAAAGCAGTGTTACCTCTTTAATATAAGCAGAGAAATTGAGACAGACAGTAACCAATGTGCCAGCCCTACAGAAAAGGACGTGTGGGAAGAGGACCATGGGGGTTCAGCTACAAATTGGCCCAGTGAGGGCATAATCTGGTATCATGATTAAGGGATAGGTCTCTTGTCTCTTAGTGCTCCTTTTAATCCCAAAAGCCACGCACTCACTGAACAGGCAAGCTGTGCATTTGCTCATCTGCAGGAAAGCAGCTGCATGTAAGTGCTGTTCCTGGCAAATATGGGTATTCATTAGCTTAGGAAGCACATACATCAAGCCAGTGAACTGAATTTTTGCATACTGTGTCCCTGACTGTGTGGGTGTGCATGTACTTGCATAAACACATACACTTGCAGCCAAACATATACATATATGTGCACTGTGCTGCTAGATGGGATGTGTGGGAGTAGCTGAAGGCATGTGCACACTGAAGTGGTTTGTCTCCAAGGTGTGTACAAATATAGATGCAGCCTATAGGTGAATACCAGTTCTGAATATAAGCATCTCTAAACACGTATGCGAGGGTGTTTCTGAGCAAATGCTTTTGATGCAGGCATCATTCTTCACACATTTGCCTCTAAACATGTCTGTGTATGTCCCCATACACGGTGGCACCACGCATGAATGGTGGAGATGAAGTGGGCCTGAGTCTGCGCATGTGCATGGCTAGAACTCTGGGAACATACATCTTTGTACATAGAGATCTGCAAGCCTGTGCAGGGACCTGCATGTGTGTGTTGGGAACACACTGCTCAGCTTACATGGATGAGCAACGACCTGCCACGGCTTCCCAAGCCAGCAGGCTTCATGCACACTGTCAGCAGAGGTGCAAACCCACCTGCCCTCATACATGAGCAGGGGAAGAGGAGTATGCAGTGGACTCCTGCGTGTGAAGACAGTGGGTAGATGTGTGCAGAGCAAACAGGTGTTCTCTGTGCACCTTGTCCAGGCTGGGTGGGTGCCTGCATCGCTGGTTGCTTGGAACGTTCTGAGTGCTCAAGGCACACACCAGGAGCAGCTGCACCTTGGGTATGCAGGGGATTCATGCAAATCTTTCCATGAGCACACTCAGAGCAGGTGAAGCTTGCCGTGCATGTGTGGTGTGATGTGATACACGTGTGCATGCATCCAAACGCACACGCAGCGAGGGGATCGCACCCACGGATGATGGTGTTGCATGCCATAAATCTGCACGGAGCCTCAGACGTCGGCACTGCCTGTCACACAGCACAGAGACGGGGCTCTGGCACAGGCACAGCGCGCTGGGATGTGAGTGTGGCTTGGCGTGTGCTGTGCGTGTGCCGTGTGTGCAGACAGAGCCATGGCCAAGGCAGCCCCGCGCCAGGGTGCGTGTGCACACGCATCGGTGCCGTGCCCTCCTTCAGTTCCTGCGGACACCATGTTCCCCACACAGAGGGCTTCATTTAGCCTCCTTTCCCCCCCCCCAGGTCGCACACAGGGGGGAGGGGTACGCGGCTGAGCTGCAAGTGGGCTGTGAGGTAGGCTCAGTCTGCAGAGTCTGCTCCACACCTCATGCATGAGCATCCCTCCTCCCCCCAGAACGATACCGACTGGGAAATAACAACAGCAGACAGCAGAGGAAGCAATCCGGGGAAAGAATCCCCTTCGCTTTCCCACATGCAGATCGGGGGAGAAAACACCCCCAAAATTCCGTATCAGCCCCTCTGCCCCTGCAGCCTGAGATCGCAATCCTTACCTTTGCGCAAAGCAGGCGAGACAAAGAGCTGCTAAAGCGGAGAGAATTCCACTCAATCTGTCTGCCTGGAATGTCCACATTTCCACAAAGGCGAAGGATGAAAAAAAATTCTTTATAGGGGAGGGGAAAGAAGGATGAATCTTCTGAAATCCCCCTCCAAAAAAAGGGGGGGAGGGAAAAAAAAACCAAACCCCCAAACCCCCAGTTAATTATTTCCTAGTGAAAAAGTATAATGAAAAAAAATTTTAAATGAGGGGGAAAAATTTCCCCCTCCCTCCTTCAGTGCCAGTCAAATAATTCGTTTCTTCTTTCTTTCAGCATCCTCTCAACAAGAGACATCCTCTGGCAATGGAGAAAATCCCAAGAGAAAGAAAAATAAAATTGCCCCAAAATCTGCTCAGCAAAACGTGAAATCAAATCTCACAGGTATGTAGAAGAAGGAGAATGGAAAAAAAAAAAAAAAAAGGAAAAAAAAAAGAAAAAAAAATGGATTCAGTGTCCCTTAAGCACTCCACTTGGATTATTTTTCCTCCTGCTCTTTTGCCATCCGGTTCTGCAGATGTTGCATGGCTCCTGCTACCCACCTTCAGAGAAGAGGAGGAGGAGGAGAAAGAGCGTATGTGTGTGTGTGTGTGTGTGAGTGTGTGTGTGCGTGTGTGAGGGGGGAGGTGTGAGTTATCTAGCAATATGATTTTATTCTGGATTTTACCTACTTGCTCCCCCTTCTCTCTTTATTTTCGGAGGGGGAAGCAACCCAAACCAACTGTGCAATGATTTTATTTTAGGGAGATTTCAGGCTTGGCATTTGGAGGGTTTGAGGTTTTTCTGGAAAAAAAAAAAAAAAAAAAAAAGGAAAACAAATGTAACCCAGTAAATAAACAAATACATCTATGCGTGTGTAGAAAATAAATAAATCCCCATCTTCAGAAAAAGCTGCTCTCTCCGAGAGGACTGAAGAGCTCCCCGGTGCTGTTGCCGCAGCTCCAGCGGAGTTTTGCTGCTCATTGCAAAGTCACAAGAGGAGGGGAGGAGGGAGGGAGTTTGTGGATGGGGAGGGGGACTCTCCGAACAAATTGGGATCCTGACGTCATGGCTGACAACATTAACCCCTGCTGGTGTGCAACAGGGCTTTTTTTTTTTTTTTTTTTTTTTTTTCCCCAGGTAGGTTAGAGAAGGGAGAAGATGGGAAAGGTGATGGAATTTTGGCCAGGAAGGAAGTGCCTGGACAAGAACAGCTCAGCTACAAGCACTGAAGGGTGCTGTGGTTGCCTGAAACACTGTGACCAGCAAAGGCTAAGCTGCTTCCTTCAGCCACAGAGGTGATAAAGCAGGATATTTACTGAGACTCTCTCCATGCCATGGGGCAGAGTGGCCTGGTGACCTCATCCTGGGGAAGATCTGAAGCCTCCGGTGTATTGGAAACCTCCCTAGGCCAGGGAAGTTCAGCTCAGCAGGGATGGATGCTTAGCTTTCCCTGGAGGGTGCTGTGTTATAGGTACAATACCATTTGTGAGAAAAAAAAAAATCTCCATTTTGGTTTAGAGCCTGGACCAAACTTGCTCCTCCAGACTACCAGGAGTTAAGCTCAGAGAGTTGATCTCTGGCTGTGTTTTCTCTCAAGCCAAGGGAGACAAGTGGCACTTGTCACATCCCAGTGAATGTGACTGCACGTGCAGAGTGAGGGACTGGGATGCAGCACACTCCCTGTGGGCTTCCACTGCAGACCACTCACTGTGGTCTCCCAGACTGCAGTTAGCTGCAGGGACTCAACCATGACATCCATCTAGAGCTGGTACTTGTTTAGCTCTGCTGTTGCCCAAAACAACAGGTGCCTGTCTGCCCGGGCATCAGCACTGGGTTGCCTGCTGTCTGAGGGTGTCTGACCTCAGGATATGCCCTAGCTTCAGACTGCCCTGGTGCCATGAGCCATACCTGCTTTATCAGCACCCCAGAAGCTTGTGGCTCCCTGATTCCTGCTGAGGGGTTCACCTTTGCTAAAGGACTGTGGAGATGGGCCAAAGCAATAGGGTTTCCCCATGTGCTTGATGGTTTCCCCATGTGCCTGGTGAAGAAGAGGAAGCAGCCCAGCAGAGATCTGGGCTGTGCTTCAGCAGGCTGAACACCAAGTCAAAAAGTAGCTGGTCCTACCATTTCCACGGGGCAATTTATGTCTTGTGACTCACCCAGTGTGCCTGGCTCCACAGTGCAGGGCATAGACAGCTGTGGCACAAGTATGGCAAGGTCCTGCAAAATCTCCCCACATGCACAAGTATCACCAGAGCCTGGGGTGAACTGCCCCAGTGCTTCTCAGGTGCTGCCTCTTGTACAAGTATGGTGTTTACCTCATTTGTTGCTGGCAGTGCACAGGTTTCCTGTCAACAGTGGGTTCTTGAAGGATTTACTCCTAATGAAGCTGCTAGGTACCAGGGAGAAGCTCTTGTGGGGAAGAGAAGCGTTTGCCTCTACTAAGTCTCTGGGTACCAAACGTTGCATTTAGCCCCCTCCTGAGCCTTTCCCTTCCTCCTTTTTTTCTGGACCCTTAGCACTGATCTCTCTTACCAGTTATGGTTCCATTTTACTGGCAAAAAGTGAATTAAAATCAAATGCCAGAGGCACATATGAAGAGTAAAAATTATGCTCACAAATGGTGACATTTGTGTTTGCAAGTTCACCCAGCTGGAAGAATTACCTGACCATGTAGCCACACCAGGAAGCTTTGTAAACCCTTTTGCTTAGCAGTTTATGCCTTCAAGAAGTTGTTGTGTGCTTTTGAATTATCCATATATGAAGCCATGTTGGTGAATAAAGGACTGCTTTGGAATTAGTCACCCAGCTCTGCTCAGTCTCATTAAGGCTGATACACACTGATAAATGCTGATGCTCACTGAGGTCTTTCTTTCCTGCCCTATGGAATATGGTCATTCTTGAGCCAGGCTTTTCTTTCTTTCTTTCTTTCTTTCTTTCTTTCTTTCTTTCTTTCTTTCTTTCTTTCTTTCTTTCTTTCTTTCT
>JAOEGS010015280.1:0-11860 GCA_025447755.1 Corythornis vintsioides
TATTTATATACTTATATAATATACATTTATACGTTCTTTGTGGCCTTCCATTTCTAAGTTGAGAATGTCACCTGAAGAAGACTGATGGGAGTTAACATTCATTAGAGGTAAATTCCCTCGAGGGCAACTTCCAGAGGCTGACTTGCTTTCTTATTGGTATTAACAGTGTCTGTACAGAGATCCATTGACAGCTAGCACGGCTTGGAGATGGTGATTGCACAGTAGTTGCCCAAAAGCAATTAGAGAAGTAGGTGAATTAGCAGAGTGAATGGTGATGGTCATGTCAAGGGGAAAAAAAAATAAAATAAAAGGGATCTTGTGTTTTGGGTGAAAAAAAAAAGGCATCTTGTGCCATGGGGGTTGAGTGGTGCCCAGCTGCTTTTATGTAAGATTAGATTTGCACAACTAGCATCAGAAAACCAGGAAATTAAGAGAATTAAGATTTCATGAGGAATATTAATTTGATCTTGATAAAACTCCTTTTAAGTTTATGGTATATTATTTATAGCAAATGTTTAAAACCTACTCCCAAATTCAGCAAAGATCAAAAAGTTTGGCTGCTGAAAGACAAGAAATGCTTAGGCAGCCAATGTCAACCAATTTTATCATAGTTCAAATTTTATTTAATAAAACTTATAAAAATTAAACAAACACACTGAGAAATACTTTGAAATTCCCAGAAAATGCAGAGGATTAAGATGTGGGGTTAAATTACTTGCCCTGTTTAAATTCTTCATACTTCTTCATACTTTAATCTGGTAAAATGTTGGCATTATGCGTGTGGATCTAAGACCATATGCATATTCAGTTTAAAACTGAATCTGACATTAATAGATGTCTGAACCTTTGAATTTATACAGAGGAGCTTCTTTTAGCACTCCATAATTATTGACTCAATCACCATCAGCATATATGGGAATGATCAAATAACTGAGGCTTTAACTTGACCTGACAGTTGATTGAAAAAGGAATGATGTCCTCAAGAAATCCCTCCCAGGAAAGAAAACACCAGAGGCCACGAGGTGGGGGAGTAGAGAAAGTCTTTTGCATTAGGCATCTTACCTGTATGTGTGAAATGGCAGCTTATTTGCAGATGTGTTCAGAATGAAGATGCACATTTACCCCAGAAGTTCCCACAGCTGTCATGGAAAATGCAAATGCAGTGGGCACTCCTCGAACTGCATGAACATATATCATATTCTAGCATTTTAAGCAGGCTAAAAATTAAGATTTATGTTAGAAGTACGTAGCCTTCTGTTCATTAGATGCAAGGTCTAAAAGTGAATTTCAAGCAATATGTTTATTAGCTAATTTAAATACTAATGAGGAGATAGCCACTGAACAGTTATACTTTTGACCTTTACTGATCCATCATTAGTGCTGCAATACTGAAGCCAATATGATACCCTTTCCATCCAGCTGTAATTACAGGTCTTCACACGTTTCATAACCACAGCTTCACTCTGTGCTTCACTGAGCACATGTATTTTTATACATCTAAAGTATCATTCCAACTTCCATGTCTAAAGAACAATGTGAACTCTGTGTGAACAAGGAGAGATGTGGTACTCATCTCTAGGAAAACTTATGCATAATTAGAAGTCAAAATTAGTTTGATTTATTCATAGCTGCTAAGCAGTGCGTACCTAATCTCTGTGCACTGTGCTGGAAACAGGGTCTGAGAGACACATTT
The DNA here is from genome assembly GCA_025447755.1 of Corythornis vintsioides. NCBI lineage: Eukaryota > Metazoa > Chordata > Aves > Coraciiformes > Alcedinidae > Corythornis > Corythornis vintsioides. Next base: position 1,694 of record JAOEGS010015280.1, read on the forward strand.
ACTCCTAAAACTGCATAAACACTCACCAGCCAATTGCAAGTTTGCAGTTGCATGGCAGTCCTAATCCAAACAGAAAACACCCACGCTGATGTCATCTCTTAGCTGACCTCTTCCCAAAACAAAAACATTGTCCTTCTCTTACTGCCTACACTGATTCCCTTGTCTCAACCTGAGGCTGGAGAAATCCAACAGAAAGAGATGATCTTCTGGAGACTCTCTGGACCTCACCATCAACAACTGGTAATGTGACAGCACATTTGAAACTCCAGCTTTGTGCTCTGCTGAAGACTTCATTGTGTGGTAATTATTCATTAATAATGGTGGCACAATAGAACTAATTCTCCATTTTCCACTGATTCAAGACTCCAGTTTGTTCCTGCAGGAGTTCCTTGTACATGTTGTCATTAGCTGTGCATATATTCTCTGTTCTATTCAGCTATACTGTCTGGCATTCACCCTCACCTTTGTTTTATGTGACAATTCTCCCCCTGTGCAGAACCTCTGCTCTTCCTAGGTGGATCTGTTCTGCTGACTGTCTGGGTAATCTGCTGTAACATCAGTCTGGAGCTTTGTGCTAGGATTTGCACGTTGCAGTGCTTGTGTTCTAGCTCTGAATGTTAAACAAGCAGCAGGCAGAGTTGATGTGCTGCTCACCATATGTGCAGCCACTTCTTACGTGGCTGTCAATAGTTTTATTATTTTCCATCTCTACCTCGAGTGTTTTGTTCAATGACTAGGTCTGAAAGTGATAATTACTTCCCCACTGCAGAGACAAGCTGATTTACATATCTATCAAGGGGAAACTGGATGGCTCCAAGCACACCACAGAAACATTTGCATATTTATAACCTGAAATGTACAAAAGCTAAAATTAAGATAGGGATGTCTTGGTCTTAGTTACTAAGCTTGTTTTTATACAGAGGTTTTAGTTTGTGGATTTTATCATCAGAGCACTGAGCTGAGTGCTTAAGGAGTGAAGTATCTTTTTTTCATTATACAAAATCAAAACAAAGATTAAAATGATGATTAGCTTGGGAATGAAGGTGTGCAGAAGTTGCAACATGAAGTTTTCATAAGGTGAAAATCTGCTGGAGTGGTAAAAGAGTATGATATTTATAGGAATCTCCTTTATTGTCAACTGTCCTGTCCTCAGCCAGGTCATTGTTTCTTCAGCACTGGCAAACTGCTCTAAAGCTTTCCTCACACACTGATTTTGTCCCAGTGCTTAGATTACACAGAGGTATTCTGTATTCTAGAGCTTTTTATTCATAAAAGAGAGAAGAGCTCTAAATTATTTCAAACTAATATGAATAACATTTCTGTCCTATTGACTTCAAATGACAGTAAGCTAATTTATGAATATAATGCATTTGTTCATATACTTGCTTGACTAAACCTTTGAACAGTTTTCCAAATCACTAACACATTTGTACACACGTTACTGCTTTTCAGTGTTTCCACCTTGTTTTCATCTGAATTTTTTATAAAACTTAATGAGTGAAGTAGGAGTTTTGCATGGTTCAAAACTCCAGAAACTGCATTCAGCATTAGGGAGGCTGGTTCAGCTACTATTCATGAAGGAAAGTTTATTTAAATTTTGCAACATTTCTCTACTAATTGAGACAAGTAAGATCTTAATGCAGTCCTTAATTTGTTCTGTATCTTTGAAAATACAAATGAAAGAACAGCATCCACTGATTTCATGCCTTTGTACAATGTTAGCTACTTACATATAGATTCCTAAAGTGGCAATACTACCAGGAACCTGATCTGGAATTCTAATTGCTAAACAGGTTCAGAAATTACACAGCTCCTTCAGCTTTAGATTGACTTTGTAATTCAGAAATACTGTGTTTCAAAGTGTGTTCATATCAGAGGCAGTGTGGACGGTACCACAGAGATCAGGGCAGCTTTATATTGTCTAGGACATGCTTTTCAAGGAAATAATTCCACTCAAGAATCCTTCCATTTTTATTGATAATTTCCTACACTTGGGATAGTGAGCTGTTGTTGCTTGAACAGAGCTAGAGTTTTCCCAGAGTTTTGGTTTGTTTATCCTACAGTTTCATATTCTGTGCAAACTCTTTACATCCAAAAAGTCTTAAAATGTGTATTGCTTTCTGCAATCAGCCAGGGGACTCTGATGGAACCAGCTGAAGCTCCATTCTTGTAATTCAAGAGCACAAGCCATAGATATTTTATGAGTTAAGGCATACAAATTTGCCATCTTCTCTTACTCAGATGTCATTTATCTGTTCAGCACACTCATTAAAGTGTTGCTTGTGTAGCTGCATGTCTATCACTGGGGGTAGGATTCATCTTGCTGTCCTTGATGTCTAATATGAAGGCATTTAGTTCTGAGCCAGATGCCTGTCTTCTCCTTTTCAGTCAACAGATGAAAAAGCCAAAAGCTTTTTTTTTTTCAAAGGCTCTCATTTTTTAAAAGCCTCTTCCAAAGGCAACTAAAATAGGGTTGATGACACTTCTTGTTCAATAATTGGCATTGCCTGGGAATGTTTATACTTCAGTTTTAATTCTAAAGGCAGTGAGATCTACAGAAATGACAAGACTGAAGGAGTTAGAGTGAGAAAGAAATTAAATTGTTATAAGAAAACAGTATATATTTTACCTGCTTTCTAGTATTTGCTTCCAAAATGGATATAATATTGCATGTGAAAGATACCTGTTCAAAGAGATCTGCAATAGAATTTGACATTTTTGATCTGTATTGATTACCATTTAGAAATGCTAATAAGTGAGTGTATTGCTTGTGTGAGCAGTAACCACCTAATTCAAATGCTCTTTAATGAGGTTTATCTTCTGGTAGCACACACTTTAGTGCTTATTTATACTTTTCATTCTTGAAGGTGTCAGTGTTTAAGGTGAAAATAGAAATGGAAATTTTGCTTCATTTCTGTGAGCCCATTGTGATTGCCTTTTTCTGACAACAGTGGTATTTGAATTGCCACCACTGCTGCTTCTCTAATGAAAAATGCTGCTGCTAAAATTAATTGTCATTTTAACATTTGATAATTAAACCTAATGCAGTCAATCCTCTTTGTGTTTAAAAATTCATATGAAGGAATTGTAAGTTCAACAAGATGAGACTTTCTATGCATTTTATTAAGGTGTCTTTTCTGAAATTCCCTCTATGTTTCTGAAATTTCACTCAATTTGAGTGTGGGGGTTTTTTTCAGTCAAGCTACTCATCCTTAATTCGAAATAGAAATAGTCATCATAATGATGACTGCTTTTTTTTTAGTTATTAGTGATAACAAGACCTTTTCATAGTTTCTCATTTTTTTCCAAAATTAATTAGGAAATCAAGATGGTCATTACTGCATGTCTCTGATCACCAGACATCAGTTAATGTACTGAGTGGAATTCTTATTTTATTTTCATTTTGTTTTATATACAGGATGCATTTGAAAATCCAATTTCATCAGGAAAAACCATGTAGGAAAAAAGTACCTTCTCCAAACAATCCCAGAAACCAATGGGAAATGCCTCTTCCTTTTCTGGCACCAAGTCCATCTGCTGCAACAAGTGAATATCTTGTCAGATGGATCTGCATGATTCTCTCTCAACCCACCAACTTTGAAATGTCAGTCTTTGTAACAGATTTTCCTGAGCTCTGTTTGGAAATTTCAACTCCCACGAGGTTTCAAAATTTACATAAACAAATTCTCCTACTCTTACATTTCTTCTTTTCTCCCACTGTATGAACAAGACCAACAGGTATCACCTATTATTCCTTTATTCATCACCCAGTCATTTGACTGGATGAGAAATGAAGCCAGCCAATCTTCTTATGAAGGCAGTTTTAGAATGTTATAAGATTCAAATACAAGTAGAAATAGTATAAATAAGGTAAGGTACCCACTCCTTATCCAGAAGAAGAGCACAGCAACAGTAGTGTTGATCTAAAAATCATTGAAAAGGCTCTGTATTTCAAAGTTCTTATCCTCTTTGACACAGTAATTGGGCATCAGCTAATTAATTAATTCTTAGTTGACAGGTGAGCAAATAAACATTCAAATTGGACTACTCTAGGATGTTTAAGGAAAAAGAACAAGGATAAAATGGTTGTGGAGACAGAGTTATCTTTATATGCTCTGAGATCTCCAGAGGCCAAGGTTAAAGCTCAGTTGCAGCTCTGTGTTAAAAGTGTGTTCTTAGACTTTGCTCAGTTTGCAGAACCAATGATTTTAGAATCCTAATCAATATAAAATTCACTGGAGAAGGTTACAAAGAGCAGCTTCACTCTTATTCATACAGAAGCCCTTTCAAACAACTCAGTCTAAATATGTTTGAGTGTAATTTCTGTGCAGTGCAGGAGTACCCACAGTGCCAAGGTAGTGTGAGGAGCCCTTTGTGCAACTGAAACACTAGTCCCTGGTGTTTAGAGTTACAAGGAATATCCACACGAATCACCCTTCTAAATACATGCAAGTGTGCATCTTTATTGCAGATTTTCAGTTTAGACCATCTCCATTCTTCTCTGATGAGAAATTAGGGGCTAATAAATGGGTTTGATAATGAAGCCATGTGGTCTCCAGAGGCACTCCATACATGAACTTGATTTTTTTTTTTTCTTAGAAAGTCTTATTCTAACAGTTGCACTGAGATTTTTGTCATGCTGCCTCCATAGGTTGCTAGGCAGCAAAGCTTAGCCCCCAAACTGTCAGCTGTGTTCTGCATGCTGAGACTCTTGCAGACATCCTCAGCTGTTTGAATCCTCTTGATGAGGGCTTCTCTTGATTGAGAGCAACTGCTTCCAAAGGTCACTGGCTCTCTGTGGATCAGCCCTTTTCTCTGATATGCACAAATCTTCTCATTTGATACTGCAAGAAACCTGCAGCATCAAACCCTGCTCCTGGTTACAGCAAGCCTTGTGCAGTTGTCTCCTACTGTATGCTGCATGGTGCAGTCACTATGTATATTAATGTTTATATGGAAAGTGATCTTAAAAAGTCATGAGAACAAAAATATTTGTATGTTTCAAGGCTAATGACAAAGCCCCTGGAAAATATTAAAGATGATTTTTAATTTTTTTTTTTTATATTTATATTTTGTTTCTTCTTCCTAGGGCAGGTTCTGGATGTGCTGGAGAAATATAACCTGAGTGATAAAACTCTTGTCTACTTTACATCTGACCAAGGGGCTCATGTTGAAGAAATCTCCAGTTCTGGAGAAGTCCATGGAGGATACAATGGCATATATAAAGGTAAAAAGGTATAAATTCACTGATGATTCTTAGTAATTGTATCAGAAATTATCATCTCCTTTTTTTCTTTTCTCCAAAACTATGGAGACTTAGTAATTTTAAGTAAATAATAATAAGTATACATTTATTTACTTAATAATACATTTAAGTAAATGGAGTCAGTTTATCATAACTGTCATTCTAAATTCAAATGTAGCAGTAAATATAAGGGATTTACTTGTCAAATACAGCAGCTGAGAGATGAGAAAATGAAGGATATAGAGAAGGAGGAATTCTGCTTAGTAACATGGTTATATCATTCACAAAATCACAGAATGTCAGGGGCTGGAAGGGAGCTAGAAGCTCATCTAGTGCAACCCCCCTGCCAGAGCAGGGGCACCCAGACCAAGTCACCCGATTAACTGGCAGTTGTTAGAAAGAAAGGAGTAAATTGCCTTTAGGTATGATTGTTAAAAATGGTAATCGTGCAGAACTACAAAATCTGGGTAGCAGCTGATTCTGGAAGGCACCTCTCAGGGTCTGCAGTCAGCCCCTGCACAGCAGGCTTAGCTGGAGGGATTGGTCAGGGCATCCAGTCTAGTGAAAATCTGCAGTGATGGAGACTCCACAGCCTCCATAGACAAACTGCTTCAGTGATCACACTCGCCATTAAAACAAACAAAGCAAAACAAAACCCCACCCACCTTATTCTTGTTTAAATGGCACATAACCCTACGCTTTAATAGAGCTGTGAAAGAACTACCCAAGCAAAGCAGGCAGTGCCAAAGTCAGGAGGTTGCAAACTCAGTTTTGTCCCCTTAGGCTAGCACCAGAGTGAAATGTACCATGAGTGGTAGCACATAGGCCTTTCATAGTAATTTAAGTAATTAAGGAACCATATGGTTACATTTCTGTAGCTGTAGGCACAGCCTGAGGTGTTTTAGAACCTCTAAAATAAATATTTGCCTTCTAGAGTGTCAGACATAAGATACAGGATAAACGATGAAGAGGAAAAAGAAGACAAACAGACTGGGAAATATACCTTCCAGAAGAGTTTTGATTAAACTGAGGTTTTCTATCAAGCCTTGCAAAATTTTGTATTTACATGTACAGACTGGAGAACTATTTGAAATAGAGCTTACCTGAATTAATTAAAAATCTGATTGATAGGATTACTTGGGGAATGATGAGTTTTTAAAATGAATTGTATAGTTTGCAGTTAACAAATTATGCTGGCAAAGGTTGTAATATAGTATGAGATAGAAAATAATCACTATATAAGAAACAAAATATTTATGTTATGAGAAGCATTCTTAATAAAATAAAAGGAAACTAAAAGACTCATTAAACTAGTTGAATATGCATTTACTATTTTAAAATAACATGGATTCTGCTTTATCTTCCACTCTCTCCATCTCCATCCCAGTCCTTAATTTGACAGGCATATCATGCATCATTTTCCAAAGGGCTGAAGATACCAATGAATTGCATAGTTAGCATTTTTCACACATAAAAATTTGTTTATATTAAGTCATTTACATTGAAAAGTGTCTCCACATCTCTGGCAAATTAATTGCAAAACAGTGCCTAAAACCTCAAGTGGGTGATCTTTATGCTGCTGTCCCTCATGTGTGCATGTGCTAGGATTTTCTTAACAGATTCCTGTCTCTACGCAGTCTCCAGTACTCAGCCCCTGGTGTCTGAGTGCTGCAGGAGTGTGATCTGCACCAAGCCACATGCCCCTCTGTCAGAGCTGAAGCTGGGTGCTCAGCAGGAATGGGCTCTGCCTGGAAACTGAGAGCTCTCAACAGCTCTCCACAACTGGAACTCTCTAATTTCTCTTGATGGCCAACCAAACCAGCACCAAAACTAAGAAGAGTTTGGAGAGTTGGGTTAGCACTGCAAGACTGAAGGCAGAAAGGGAAAATTTCTATGGGAAAATGTATAGGATTAATAATTTTAATAAAATATTGGCTAATTGAAGATAATTCAATAAATTGCACACTAACTGACCAAAGAAAAAATACCACAAAATAATCAGATTCAACATCTCATTTTCACATACTGCAGTGATAAATTAGTTCAGCAGTGTTCCTTGAAGCTATTAGAAAATGTTTTGGTATCTGTAAGCCATAGAGAAATCAATCAATCAATCAATCAAGCTGGCCATTACTTTAGCCTCAGGATCTGTGCTATTGCATTTTTAGTGGTATAAGGTGGAGCTTCACTTCTGACTTTAATGACAGCCAGAATTGACCTTTTCCTCAAATGCACTGTGTTTTTATATTCTCTATGAAGTGATGCAGGTTTTTAAGTAGTCAACTCATCTGGTAACATTGGCTGAAGCTGAAAAATCCTGAGAGACTATTACATTTGATTGGAAGAAAGGTCAGGTGAGAAGACACCCAAATGAGCTGTATCTGCTAAAGAACATACAAGAACAGCTCAGTTAACAAAAACAGTACATGAAACAGTTTAAAAATCAGTAAAATAAAGTGAGCTTGCCATAGAAAATAAATGGTTTGATCATTTTATATGGTAAGCAATAATAACCAGTTTTGATCGTTGATGTTTGTAGCATAAAGTGCACTACAGATGGGCAGAATAATTAATTCCCTTGTATTTTTCTGTCATTCAAGAGACATAAAATAAAGTAAATAAGGTTTGTAAGCTTTTTTTTTTTTTTTAGGAGAACATAAGAAGGAAGGAAAGGGTAATGTGGTTATAATCCAAGTGATGTAAGAAAGTTATTTTAAATAGTTTTCATCATTCATCATTCCAAATATTAATAGTGATCTACCCCAGAGTTCTCCTTTATAAATCATCCTTTGTAACTTCCCAGAGTTAGGTAATAGCAGTCAATTTCAACCAGAGGGTAATATATATATATATTCTTTTAGCTGAGATGTCAAATGGGGTTAAAATGGCAATTTGGCATCATGTTGTGGATGACTGCAGAGTTATGTCTGTGAGCCTGGGCTGTTGTTCAGTGTAACAGTGAAGGTGCAACTGCTTAGAAAGCATAGAGAGCTAAGCATGAAAATACAGACCAGGGTGTTTTATGCTGTTGTAAAAACATTTTAAGGAGAATTTAAGATAAAAAAATAATATATGACTAGTCTGCCTAGAGTTTGCTGGGCATACTGACTGCTAGACTGCTGCCTTTTCTCTGGTTTTGTGTCGTCACATCCAAGCAAAATAAAAACCTAATGAGTCAGATCCTGAAATAGCAAGAAGAAATTAATTTTTTAGCAAATAAAACTTTCCTTTTTTTAGGTGGGAAGTCAATGAACTGGGAAGGAGGGATTCGTGTGCCAGGGCTTCTGCGCTGGCCTGGAGAGATAGAGGCAGGAGCTCGTGTTGATGAGCCAACGAGTAACATGGATATATTTCCTACCATAGTCAACCTTGCCAAGGCACAGCTGCCCTCTGACAGGTATGCTCTCTAGTTATCTCTGTTTTAGTGACTATCTCATGAATGCTTTGTACATTCTGGTGATGCCTATTAAGAGAGAGGAGGGAATAAAAAGAAAAAAAAATATTTTTAAAAGCACTTTTTTTTTTTCTCTTTACTTACAGTAGTATGTTGTCACTTTTTATATTGACATAGAGTTTTACAGAAATGTTGTATGTAAATGCAGAATAATGGCAGAACAAGCATCAGGCTGCAAGAAGATGAAAAAATACATCCAAGAGCAGCATACTTTCAAATCAGGCCTAGAATTATATCTAAAATAAATAATGAATGTATCAAAAAAGGCTGTTCTGCATAAGTGAATGTGTTGAAATGCTGTTGTCGTGAAAATCCAACGTGCTGATATTTATCTCCTTGTTCATGTAACACATGTACCACACACTAAGAGCTTTTGATCACAAAGCATCCAGACTCCACTTGGAGAAATGCAGTGGTGAGCAGAGACTCTCTGCTAATGATGATTCATTTTGTGCTCGAAGGCGGTGGCAGGGCAGGACGTGTGCAAGACATGAAAAATTATTCAGGCTGGTCCTGAGAGATCCCCTACAGGCACTGCCTTTGTTCCACCTAAGCAGTTATTGTTCTGACTGTGGGGAGATCTTCTGCACCTTTGTTTCCATATTGCTTGAGTGAAGACTAAGCAGCAATATTTAATTTTGATCTTTTCTGATAGAAAACCCAATATGCTTGTGTAACTTCCACTTGCAAATTGCTCCACTGTGATCCTCCTGTATAAACCCAGTGCCATAATTGCTGCTTCCTGGCAGGTCATGAACCAGCTTCAAGCATTTTGCATCCAGCAGCTGAATTCCTGTTACTCCACTGAATGATTCCAAAATGCAAAGTTGGTACCCTGTCTTGTATTAGTTGCACTAATATGAGAAGGATTTTACATGATAAGGAAAATTAACATAGACATTTTTAAACTTAATTTTTCAAGAAATTTCTGTGAGAAGTTGCTCAGAATGTTTAATTTTGCCTGCTGATCTGTGTATCAGAACTTGATATTAGAACTTGTCACTTTTGTAATTCACATCAGGTCAAATACACATATTGTGGTTTCTCCCCTGCCAGCTGATTCCACCAATTCAAAGGCTTAATTTATGGGAACATTTAAATACCTTGCTTACTTAATCTGATGTAAATTGCCCCATTCCTTCAAAGCATGGTCAAAACTGCCCAGCAGCATTGAGACTTTATTTACATGTCTGTGCATGCATTCTAGTACTTGATAAACATATATTTAAACAGTTCATTTTCAACTTTGAAATTACTACTTCTGTCTTCAATTCTGGCATACATATTTTACTGGACAGAATTCCTCCCATTACTCCTGGGAATGCTTATTCAGCCCAGGATATATTTCTCTTCTTCTATGGTGACTTTGACCAGCCTACTCCCAAATAGCTTGAACAGGTATACCTGGAGGACTGTGTGGTAGCAATTTATTCACTTATATCTGGCCACTTTCTCAGAAAAAAATAAA
>JAOEGS010015280.1:22739-43093 GCA_025447755.1 Corythornis vintsioides
TTATAAATATATATTTAAATATATATATAAATATATCAGTAGATTATATGTCATAGCTCCTGAGCATTATCAAAGGCTTTTTTTCCCCCTGCTTTCAGGTCTCCAATTAGGAAGTGTTTTAATTTCTGCCAGGAAAGACCTACTGATGTAAAAATACAGCTTTGTTTTGAGAACATAAAACTGTGTTTTATTCAGACAAGTGTATGAGAACACACTGTCAGGCAGAGCTTTAGGAACCTTAAACTATCTGTGTTAAACATTTCAGTTTTTGGTCTTTTTATGTTAGATAGACAAGAAGAAGTAATTATCCAAATTTCTGAAGTTAAAACTAGACAGACTTGTGACATTCAGCAAAACAGAAAAAACTTATAAAATGAAAGTGAGGATCTAGGTGGTGGGAAAATGATTTGCCAAGTCCAACTGCCTGCCCTGGCTTCCATTGGAATGCAGTTTGATCAGGAGATTTACTAATCTCTATCCTAACTGAATTTCAGGTTCCTTTTTTCTGTTCCTTTCTGTGTCCTCATAGCCTAAGTGCCAAGACCTTAGTTAGGAATACTGACTTAGTATTTTTATTTTATTTACTAATACTTGTAGTATTAGTAAAGAGGCAGTGTTTAAGCTTGGGCATGTTCAGCCTGCAGTGAAGCTAAGCAAGCTGTAAACTTGCTGGAATACTGTGTTTTAATTATCCCTGGACTGAGGTTGTGGTAAACACCTGTCAGTGTGCAGTGCACTACAATGTGAAGCAGAAAGGTTTGCTGCAGAGCAGTTCTGATGCTAAAACAAACCTGTTTTACAACTGGAAATCATTTTCTTTTCCATTGCAACAGCTGGGGAGTGGGTGTATGGTTACTTGCCTTGTGGAGAACAGCATAAAAAATGCACAGAAGGACCCACAGTAATGAATATGAGACAAACATTTCCTGGTGTTTCCTGTTGCCATTGCTCCTGTCACAGATCCTTAAAGAGTATTTTGACAAAGAAACCAGCTAAAGTCAAAGAGATGAAGACCAACTTTGCAGAAGTCTGAATTAAAAATTGAATGTAAGCTTCAAAACCCCCAAAGAAGTAGCAGTATGCAGATGTTTCTATTTCACAGCAGTGTTTGAGTGCTGTCATCACTGAACTGGGTGAGGAGGGAGGGCATATATAAAATTTATATCTTGTTGTGTAATGCCAAAAGCACTTTCAGTACTTCTGAGGAAATACAACGTGTATTTGGACTGCAAGCTGTCATATATTCTATTTATTTGTGCTCCTTCCTAAAATAATGGGTTAAAGCCCTTAAAGTAAGCCATAATGTATGGGAGCATGCTCTCAGACCAGTGAAGGTGTGTAGGATTTCATGCTCAAGGATGATGCTGTGTTTGTTTAACTCCTCTTTGTAACTGTTCTTGAGTAACAGCCTGAACTTCACAGTGCCACTATACATAATAATAAATGTTGGATTAAGTTTGTGGCATCAGTGCCCCATTCAGAGGTACTTCGAGGCATGCTAGAATTATTGCACTGAATTATAGAATTAGTTAAAAAGGAAATTATATCTTCAGTTAGAGGATAGCAGACAAGAGCTTAATGTTCAGGGAAGTAAGATTTGAATGCTGAACACATTGTTTTTCTGCAGGGTAGAGTTGCCCAGTGACTTAGACTTGATAAGACTTGGTTCAGGTTTCTTCTTGCTATAGACCTGGAGACAACATTATATAAATCACAGTGTATCCATCAGTATCAGTGTGGCAGATAATGAAAACAGGTTTATTAACTGGTTTATTAAGAAAAAGCAGAGATCACAGAATAAATCACTGATTTTTTCTTAAATAGCTTGAAGTAGGAGATCTGATGTGAGTTGAGGAGCATTTGCAGATCCTTGCTTAAATAACTAGTTAGGCACACAGCAGCTTTAGTCACATGTGACATTGTACTTACAAGTTGAAATCATCCTCTCAGTAAATTCACAGGGACTTTAACATTCCCTTTGGTGCACCACAACTCTACAGAATGTGTAGAAATTGAATTTAGAATAGACAATGCAACACTGGATTAGACTGGGCATCTCAGATGAACTCTGAGACAATAATCTGCACCAAAATCTTTATTTAAACTCCAACAAAAGTTTGTGAAGGATTTTTATGGGAGAAAGTTAATAGATAAAACACTAAGTGAAAGGAGTGTGCCAATAAAATGTCTTTGTCTTCCACAAGAAAGGAAATGAATGATAGTAGCACAAAAGTTACAAAAGAAGACACCATCCATCAAGAATGCTCTTAACAATACATTCTAGGGAACAATTGTGCAGTGGCAGAAGGATGAACTAGATGACAAAGAGAAAATTAATTTGAAATACCTGAAATGAGCTTTTGTACTTATTTGCTACAGCTGGAAGAGAGGGAAGTGCATGCATTAATGTGAGAGAGAGAGAGAGCCATCACATCAGCACAGTCAATGCAGATGTGCTGTAGCCAGGACTGTGCCACAAAGGTCACTGAATGATCATTAGGGATAATTAAGACTCATTTTAAATTATATGTATATGACAAAGGATGGCAAAGCTCTCAGTGTTTTCTGGCCACGTCAGCTACATATGGAGGTTTTAACATACACTTGAGAGGAGGAGTGTTCACAACCTATGAGCCTGTTCTTGTCCCATAGGTTTATTCCCCTTTCTCTCACTGTTTCTGAGCTTCTGGTCCCACTGATAGTGAATCTCCTTTTGATCCAAGTCATAAAAAAGAGCCTTTCCCTTCTGCAGCTACAGGAGCTGGGAGAGGTCTGACCCTCATGAGGATGTTCCTGTCGTTGGCCTTTTCTAAGTTTCACAAGTTCCTTCACTCCCACCATTGTCTCTAGAGTAGGTCCTTATCTTACAAGTGGGAACTTCTGTTTGGTTTGGTTTGGGGTTGGTTTTTTTTTTGGCTTCTTTCTTTGCTCCTGTTTTTTCTTTGACAGTATCAAGAGGATGCACTTTATTACTGCTCCTCCCTGAAGTCCACTGCAATCTTTTGATCTACTTGATTATAGAAGGTATTTTATTTTCCCCGCTTCCTGACTTGCTTTGTGAGCATCGTCTTCAGTCTTCATTTACCCTCTTGTTTTGTTTTGTTTAATGGAAACACCACAATCAAGAAAAGCCTCCAAAAAATCCCAACCCATCTCCCAAAGCCCTCAGTGTTTCAACCACAGCAGCTGAAGGGAGCAGAACAAGTATGAAGTGTCATTTCCATTAACAAATCAATTAAGCACTTTAATTTGCTGTCTTGATCCTCATATAGAGCAGGTAGAGCTGAATTTGGGTGGCACAGTATGGGCATATTATTTGGTAAGGGTGAAATGCTGTAACTGCCTAAGGGCAGAAGAGCTTTTCTAGCTTGAACAGACACCACAAAACTGTTTATATCAAGCTCCAGAAAATTGACCTAATCAACTGATACAAGTTTCTGCTAACAATGTTTTAGGTAAGGAAGTGTTTCCACTGACAAGCATGACAAATACTGTTTCAGTATTTTCTTACCTCTGTTCTGCTCTCTGACAGTGTCAGCAGAGTTATTGTTAGGCTCAGGCAGATCTATTTATACCCTGGGACTTGCAGTGCTCCACTCCCTGCCAGCATTCCCCTGCCTTGAGAGAGAGAGAAAAATAAAGGAAAAAAATGCAATTATATCCTCTCCCTAGCACAGTCGGAAAAGATGAAATGGAGGCCTTTTTCTTTCTAGGTTTTTGTCTTGCTTGCTCTGCCCTTTCTCCTGATTCAGACAGCAGACTAAGGGTCAGGAGTGGCTGCAGTGTGGAAGGCTGAAGACAAACCTTCACCAATCCAGTAAACCATTCCTTATGAAGAACAGCCTTATTTAACTTGTTCTTCTACAGAAAGAATAAACAAAATAATGTTAACAAAGGAGGTGACAGTAGCAGCAAACCTATAAAGCTACTGTCATAGATTAAATCCAGTAAAAATGAATAGTAAGAGAGAAATAGCTTCTATTCACTCAAGAACTGCTTATCAGAAAAGACCATTTAGCCATCAGTGATTAAGAACAGTGCTGTTATAACACAAATGACATCCTTATCCAGTGTGTCACTTCACCTTGGAAATATTAGTATAACTTGCTGAGAGACTTTTATTTAAGCTCATGGCTGCTACCTGTCCATTGGAGCTGTGGTTGTCTGTATGACTGTAAGAGGATAAATAGATGGGTGAAAGATGAGTATGTTAGGGAGACAGAACTCTGAACAATTATGTTCATAGCAGATTTGCTTGAATTAATTGTGACCTAATTTAATTTTAGACTATTTATATGTACAACTTCTGTAATTTTTGTATTTCTTAATGTGTGAAGCAAAGAGGTGTTGTGAGTTGATGAAACTGTGGGACAGTTTGGAGAGCTGGAGAATTGCAGGAAGAATGGGCACAATAAAATAGCTGTGAGCACTGGGACAGGCTCTGAAAGGATGCTCAGGCTCAGAGCTCACCTGCTGTTTCAGAAGAGACCTGATGTACTTGACTGTGGGGGAGACATCACAACTTTTCTGCTGACTCCACAGAGGAGGAGATGTGTAGTTATCTTTCTATATCAAGAGAGTTTACCATCCAGATGCTTTCCAGAACAAAGGTATCATTAATTACTGAGAGATTAATTTGATCCTTGTAGTTAACCCTCTGACAAAATGAGATTTTATATCAGCTGAGAGAGTCTGGGATAGAGCTCTCTCTTTTTAATATCAAGCTTTGTACAGTTGATCAGCTTTGCAGATTAGAAGTCTGACAGCTCTTTATGTCTCCTAGCATATTACACTGGCTGCCTCACACACAGCTTTAACTTTTATAATGCTTAGGAAATCAGCAGTTAAAGTCTGTGCTGCTGTTCCTCCAGCACCACATGAAGTTCCAGATACTTGCTGAAGCATCACTGAAGTGCAACAGATTAATATTGCCCAATAACAGACTTTGCTCTCCCAGAGCTGAGTATTTTGCACAGCATCATGATGACATTACCCAGCTAGCTGCAAAGCTGGTCAGCTCTGGTGAGCTCAGAACACCAGCAGTGTGCTTCAGCCCTGATGTGATGTCACACACTATGTGTAATTCTGCAGCCTGCCATATGCTCTGTGTATAACCAAACATGAACGGTTCTTTATTCTGGGGGGGAAAAAATCATGGTACAACCTCCTTCTTTCTTTCTTTTCCCCTTCTCTATATGATATACTTGTATCTACTTGCATTAATTTAGACTCCTCAACTTTTTATTGCTTTCTGCAAGCCCTTGAGCTGGCCTTGTACTACATTGCCCAACACCAAAAAAGTTGTCAGAAAATGCCTTTTCATGTCAGCACAAGTGTACCATCAGTGATAAAGGTGTGGTAAGACAGCCTGACCACACAGTTCTTATGTGCATGGCCTTCCTGGAATTTCTTTTAGTTGACATTATAATAGCTATATAATTTTTTTCTTCTCTTCTTCTAAGGTGTTACAGAGCCCTGAATCAAATTCTCAGATGGGGCAAGTATGATGTGGTCCACAAGGGCACATAGTGCACTGATTAATAAAGCCCTTTGGCTTATCCTGTTCTTCATTGTCCATCTTGCCAATTAAATATTTTTTAAGAGCCTGAAGAAACGCTTAGTACAGAATTGCACACCTTCCCAGAATGTCAGTTGTAAACCTCAGTAAACGAGAGGCATGTATCTGTTCTGGGAAGTGTTCCATGCATAAATTCAAAGACATTTGAGTGGCAGTGTTAAGATTTTGATTGTTTTCAATTGGTTGGGGTTTTGTTTGTTTGTCTGTCTGTTTTGTTTGGTTGGTTGGGTTTGTTGTTTGTTTGGTTTGGTTTTTTGACTTTTTCTCTTTTTTTAATAATTCAAATACCAAACCAACCTTTCAAACCTTATTGGAACGATAGATGAAGGAATGCTGCCTTGCCTTTCCCTTTTCCCCAGTAAAACCAGACTACTGCTGCAGTCACAGCCAGAGCTTTTGAAGCCTGACATGTGCCACTGTCTGGGCCACTCTCAGCCTTTAAACTCCTTCCCCTTTGCTGACTTCCCAGCAGCATCCAGAGGGTTCTCCCAGTCTTATGTGTATAATCATCATCCCTCTGACCCTGATGGAAGTGCAGACTATGCAAACTGGAAGTCTCCAGGCTCTGACACTGAATTGGTTCCTAAAGGTAAAATGTAATGTGAAAAATGCTGTGGGATAGAAGGAGCTGTAAAGAATCTGAAGGTCACTTACTGTCTACATTCATGCTATAGGCTAGATCTGGCTGTGACTTTAGTCTGCTAAAACATTTCTTTCAGGTTTAAACTGTTATTTGTATCTCTAAAAGTGGAATGTGATGTAGTTACATGGCATGTACTAGTTCATGGCTGATCTTACTGAATTTTCTAGTGCTTTCCATTCTATTGAACTGATGATTAATGAATATTAACTACTGTAGTGCACATAAGTCTGTGACAATGTTGCTAGATTAATGAGCTTTCTGTGAACTTAACAAAAGCATTTTCCCCCAGTATTTAAAAAAATGAAGTGACACAAAAAAAAGTTTTCTTTTTCAATAGGGAAGCCAAGAAATATAAGGCACTGATGAATATGTATTTTTGATGTCCATATACTTTCAAGTGGGTAGGTAGTCTGACAGACCTCAGCTGTTTAGCATCCAACTTTATTGAAAGAGCAGATTTTTACTCTAATTAATTATTCTCTGGCCCATTTCTGGAGAACTGTGTGGTTCCCTGGCTGTGGAGGATAGTGTGCTTTGCTGGAAGCACCTGTCTGTTCCTGCCTTCCCTGCTTGTCATTACTCCTGTCTGCATTTTCAGGTTCTTCAGTGTACCTTCTGTCTGAGAGTTCCTCTTGAAAGAACCAGCTGATATCTGCTCATTCTTAATCCAGGGAATAATTAGCATTTTTAAACAATGCAGGTTCTGACTGCAGCTGCCCCACTAGTGCATGGATGTAGCCAAGGGGCAAAGGTACATTTTAATTACTCTTGAAGGCACTCGATGGCATCGTTAATATTTATGCAAATCTTCTTAACACTGTTACTGTAAAAACACAAAGTTCTTTTAAGTCTTCTATGGTTTAGTTAATCAGAATTCCTCCAAGGGAATTATCATAATTCTTTCATAAATATGTGTCATGAAAATCAATATGTTTGTTATTCAGCATGTTTGTTTTGTTTTTCTTAGTTTTGTTTTACTCTTTTGATACCTTGCAGTTTTTGTACACAGTGAGGTTGCACCAAAAGACTGATTTCCCATGGTGTAAATTAGAGTTTCATAAGCCTAGGTGACCTGTAGTTTGCCATTTTATCCCCAGCTGCTTTGTGTCTGTGAACTGTAGGTGAATCTGTCTGGAAAGTCTTCTTCTTCACTCCAAACTTCAGCCCTGAAAACTCCAACGGCTGCCACGACTCTCACGTCTGCTTCTGCCACGAGGGATTCATCACACGGCACGATCCCCCCCTGCTGTTCGACCTCTCCAGGGACCCCGAGGAGAAAGCTGCTCTGAGCCCAGAAACAGAGAGTCGCTTCCATGAAATCCTCAGGGTGATCAGCCTAGCAGTGGAGAAGCACAGCAGGTCTGTGAGTGCTGTCCCTGACCAGCTCTCATGGGACAACCTCCTCTGGAAGCCGTGGCTGCAGCTCTGCTGCTCCTCTCTGCTCCACTCTTGCTACTGTGACTCTGACTCAGAGGGCAGCCTGCTGGGGGGGAAGGATGCAATTCCCTTTCAGAAACTGCAGCCACAGAGTGTGGGTAGCTGACCTGAACCACACAGGTGCTAGCCTTTGGGAGGTTTTGGTATGTGGGAGGACCTGTCTTTAAATCCATCACTGCAGCAGGAGAGAAATTCAGTGAAGAAAATGTGCCAAGAGGAGAGCAAGACACATCTTGGCTGTCTTTGTAATACAGGAATCAGTATGAAGGACATGTTGCTGTCCTCATC
Organism: Corythornis vintsioides; assembly: GCA_025447755.1. Lineage (NCBI taxonomy): Eukaryota > Metazoa > Chordata > Aves > Coraciiformes > Alcedinidae > Corythornis > Corythornis vintsioides. Next base: position 30,686 of record JAOEGS010015280.1, read on the forward strand.
TACCAACAGAGAGGCTGTAGGTGTTTTCTAAATTAGATCATTTTCTAGATCTTCAGCTTTTTTCTTACTCAGAAAGAATGAACCCATCATTTTGGTCAGTAACAGCCATGGAATGCACACTTTCCTGTCCTTTGTGCCACATGTTTTAGCCAAGGCCACTGCACTGAGTAATGAAAAATAGAGAGAACACTGTACAGGTCCACCTGTGACTAGAATTTGCTAACTGATAACATCATGGATATGAAATAATAAACAGGTTGCCAATAATTTAACACTGCATGTGCCATAAAGATATAGAGAGCTATGTCAAATATATATATATATATACAAGCCAAATTCCTAACCCCCCAAACCCCTCAGTCCCTGCTATAGGCACACACCTAATGGTTATAGCCCAGCAGTTAAAGATTTGATCCATACTTGATATTTGAGTTCCAAGTTCACATGATACTGCAAAGATATATTTCACTATCATAATTATTCTTCTACTAACACAGTGTGAATCGTAAACAAAAATGTAGTCATCTTTTAGGTCTCTTTGCCATTATTTAAACTTTCTTATTAGGATCTACCATTTTCTGAGAATAAAGTTGTCCTTGAACACCTAAAGCCAAATATAACTGCCTCTGAGTTCTTACAAGGGCCTTGGGAAATCTACAGCACTTAAGGGCTAATTTCTTTAACCATTTTTATCTGCATATTTTCTTTCCACTCCACAGGAAAACAAACTGTTTTCTTTGGGAGATTGTACCAGAGGAGAACATATAAATAAAATACTGAAATGATTTGATGGCTGATAATAGAAAGTGACTTGCCCCTTATCAGAAAACCCTACTTATTTCCAATTTTATAATGTGTTAAAATCTGTTTCCAAAAGTGATCTATGTTGATAATAATGCAAGTGCTTCAGTCAGCCAACAATATGGTTGTGACCTGGTTCTTGGGAGCTACTGAAACCTGTCCTATAAAAATATATTGTGATATATTGCATAATTCTCTGTCTGCCAAACCTGGGGTTTATTTGATTTTTCTGCTGCAGATTCATTCAAAATTTCATTCTCCACAATATCCAGATGCCTCTCCTGGGAAATGTTGTACTTCAAGTTCTATCTTTGGTGTTTCTTTCACCTTGTATGTATGACTGTGTAGCTTAAGTATGTGCTCTGCAAGCTTTCTGTGGGTAGCAGAGTCCTGTGTGCTGTGATAGGCTGTGCAGGTATTTCCCTGACAGCCAAGGCAGGAGTGTCTATATTGCATCTGGAAACCTGTCAGGTGGCCATTCATGTGGGATCATTCCCTCTATTTAATTGCTGAATGGACCACATACACTCAGGAAGAAAGATGCCTGCAGTTTGAACACACGTACACTTCTGCACTGATTTTGTGTGTCTCTTGACATCACAGCAGGACCCATACGTTCCGAATTTTTACTCCTAGCCATGTGCCCAAGAACAGCCCTGCTGCCTCTGTGCTCCCCCTGCAGGGGGTGGGCAGCCCAGGCTGAGCACCACAGCATGGGGGAGATGCTCTCCAGCTCCTGCAGCTCTCTGCTCTCTCTGCAGCTCTCACTGCATTTCCAAGCAAAGATTCCTGCTGAAGCATGTGTGGGAAATGTGCTGTGTGCCGGGTGTCCAGCAGTAGCTCAGACAAGGTGTTTGTTGTCATCAAATCTCTTTGGTTCCCACGTTTGCTGGGCTGTGACCTTAGAAGAGATCTCAATTTATATTCTCAAGGACATCCACATCTACTTCTTTTCATCAGGAAGCTGCTGTGTTGCTATTATTTCTCTTCTTTCTGCAGGTGCAGGAGCTGTTTGTTGTGTTAGGCACAACAGCTGCTCCGTGCTGCCTGGCTGAGGCATCAAACCATTTTGATAGCTCTCATTTCTTCTTGACTCAACATGGCCTTTCTTTCATGCCTCCTTTTGGCTTTTGGTGCCATCTCTCAAATCTCCTTTCTTAAAACATCCACACCCTTCAAATGCTTTCTCACCTATTTCTTTGCCTCTCAGTCCTCCTGTCTGCTGTGGCATGGATCGCAGTGGCTGTTCTCCCCTCATCGTTCAGGACATGAAAAGCAGGCTGGGGAAAAAGAGCTCCTTGATTCTGTTAACCTCCTACTTATTTAAAGTCTAGCAAGGATTAACTTTAATTATTTAATTAAATATTTTATTATTGTAACTGCATTACAATATCTAAGAAATTAAAATACACCCAAGATGCCATGAATAGTAGAAGTTATTTCTCTGTTGAACAAGCTTTATATTTTCCAAAATATAATTTAGTACAACAGTTATATTTTGACTTAAGCAGTAAAATCTGAAAACCATTTTTACAACTGTTGATTCAAAAATGGTTCCATTAAGAATAGGTCAATATTTTTATAGTGTTATAATGTCTAAAATAAATTTTCCCTGTACTGCAAATGTATTTCACCTTTCAGTACTGTACCTTCTGTTCTGGAGATTGCCTGTCAGATCATGGTAATTAAATTAATCTTGTTTATCTGCAAAATAAAATGAGAATCACAATATACAGTTTTCATAATGGCCTGATCTAAGGAGGAAAAAAAATGCTTTTTACAATAGTTTATTGGTGGGATATATATGTGACCACAAGTTATTAACAAGGAAGGCTGAAGGAGAATAAGTTGCTCTGGTACTTTAAGACTGACTTTCCATCTGTCATTTAATGAGCATCAGGATTGTAACATGGTGCCTTTTTGTAGGATACGTCAGTATTCCTGTACAGTATTATTTAACAATATCTCTCACATGCTGGTCTGTCACACAGTCCCTGTATGGCCCAGAGCAAGTCATTTAGCTGGTTCTCAGTTCTACACCAAGAAGGATAACAGTATTTCTCTGTTGGGAATACCAAAAGAACAAAAAAAAATGCTGGAAGTATTAAGCTGGTAAAAGTGTGCTTTCTAGTCAGTAAGTCCCTTGCTCTACAGAAGGTAGAATGTAAGAGGTGCAAAACTAGGATGTAGTAAAATCCTCTATACTAGGAGGTGTAAGATACTCTTAACTTAAGGTTCTGTGCTTACTGTTCAGCACATGTGGGGTCAGGGCCTGGAGGAGAGAGAACAGATGGCTAAAAGCTGCACACTGGGGATTCAGAGAAAAGTATTAGTCACATTTTTTTCTAATTATATTTATTCTTTCTTCTTTCAGATATAGAAAACTATACAGATTATTTAAATACTATTTCCCCCCTGGGGACTGAATGTCACAAGTTCTTGGCTCTTAAAAATAGAGGTGTCCTGACTTGCCTCAAATCACTGTGTCAGAACAAGAAAAATAACATGAAAAAAGGGACAGAAGAACCTTTGGAGGTAGTTGTCAGCTCACTGAAATCCAACTGAAAGTCTGCAGACAACTAAGTGAATATGCTCTGTATCACCAGTGAGGATCTTCACTTGCCAGCAGTAGTTTACTTCACATTGCAGTAAGGTGAGATCTGGGTGTTCAGATGTGTGGACAATGTAGAAAATTTCACACAAAATGTCACCTGATAGAGCAACATGTGTGAAAGAAAGAAAAGGAGATCAAGCATAGCTACAAAATTCCATGGCAGGGAGGTTGGATTAGATGATCTTTAAGGTCTCTTCCAGCCTCATCTATTCTGTGATTCCATGGTGTTGGTGTTCTTGGTGTCTTTTATTTACATCTAAACCTACAGGACTCTGCCTAAATCCTCACCTGTACAGACAGCAAAGGATGCTGCAAATTGTTAAGACTACCCATGATTGCTTCAAAATGCTCATTTATTACTGAGAGCAGTGAGCTTGTACCAAGAACAGGTTCAGCAACTGAGGATTTATTATGCATAGGGAGAGGTGCTGAATTGCAGACTCCCACTGAAGCTTGCACTATGCTGCCTAGAAAGATAAAAACTGGCTTGATTATCCTCATGTCTCTAATTGCACACTCCAAGTTGTAAAACATTGCAGACATTGCAGCACAGAGATTATAGGCTTTTCAATGCTTGTAGCAGCATCTCCTTTAGTCTAAATCATGGTACAGTCCCTATGTAGATTGATGGTAGTCTTATCTACAAAAGAATGGGGCCACAGGTATTTTCCTTGGAAAAAAAAAACACACAAAAACCCAAACTGAACAACAACTATATTTGAAGATAATAGATTCAGCACACATGGTTAGCTCAGTTACAAAAAAAAATCCCCAAAACCAAACAACATTATTCTGCAGTTATCAAATAATAAAGCTTTTTAATGCAGAAAATATTTTATTGTACTTTATTTATGTGAAAAATACTGTGAAGTAGTTGAAATTATAAGGCATAGCTCTTCATTGTGACACTTAATTCGAGAGAATTTGATATGAAGTTGCTTTGGGTAGCAATGATTATTACAGAAGATTAGACCAAAAGCATCTCAAAAGCCTTACGGACTGAAGTTGGGCTGCAAGAGAATAACTTTAATATGATCTTCATTGCTCATAAAATGAAAAACCAAGCTGTGAAGGAAAAAAAAAAAACAACCCAACTTTAAAAATGGTTTGTCTGTGCTGATAGTGATAAAAAGAATATTAGAAGTTTGTACCATCTGTGAGAACTTCTTTCATTATTTCCTTGGTTTTATCTTTTATGTTATACCTACTCCTGCCAAACGGATGAAACATTTGGGTGTAGGAAAGTGTGCTGATTGGTTTGTAATTGTCAGCCTCTGACTGCCACATGTAATGCATGGGGAAGTAACTGATTAATGGCACTGTCCAGGTAACTGCCGAAGCTCCGGGGAGATTCTCAGAATAGGAATTTTAGATCCTAACATCTTCATGCCTGATACCCATGAAAAGCACAGTCATACAGTGACATGTCAGCACTCACCAAGCTTTTAAAAAGCATGTTATTCTGCAAAAGGAGCAGCTTCATGCCCCATTCTTCTTCCCTATGATACTCACTAAAAATACAAAGACATCTTCTTTGATACTAAGATTTATGCTACTGAATGACAACCTCTTTGATTATCTTTCAGCAAAATTTCAGTCACAAGAGGCCATCCCCAGCAGCTAGATGGCATTCTGACCTTTCTGAAAATTAATGACAATGATAAAAGGCTTTTGCTAGAGCTCAGGCAGCTGTATTAATGTACCCTAAATGAATGCTGTAGACACTGAGCTTTGCCCATCAGTTTTTAATCACTCAGTAGCAGCCAGTGTCGAGGGATTGGAAGCCTAACTCACTTTCAGGTATCTCCTGTGTTTCTCCTCTTTGCTCTCCAGACCCACGTTGGGAAATACATTTTCATTTTTTAAAGTTGGCTTAACAGATTTACATAAGACTTATGAAAATACAGACCCTTTCTTTGCTTGAAAGGTTGTTACACTATAAGATGAATCAAAGGGATCATCCTGTGAGGTATCTTCTCTGGCCTTCACAGGTCTTAATAGATGACCACCTTGATCTAGCAGTATAGCAACCTTTTTCCATCAGCCTCATTCCATCCTGGCTGGCACTGCTCTGCTACAGGTAGGAGAAGGTACAGAGTCTGTGGACCCAATGGACACTGTCAACTCCACATGGTTCCTAGCTTTTGTAATAATTTTAATTTTTATTTTATTTTAATTTAATTTTATTTTATTTTATTTTTTTAATGCATTCCCACAGATAACTTTTGACCCCAGGGCAAGTAATGGTCTGTGTTTATATTGGGGCTGACTGTGCTTTCTTGCTCTGGTGCACATGACTTCACTAAAGTCAATGGGCTTAGATGAGACTTTCCAGGATAATATTCAGGCTGTTAAACTTCAGTCTCACATGGAAGAGTAGCTCATATTTAAGACAGAATTTAGGATTATTGCTGCAAGTTCCAAAGCTGTTTTATATTGATATTTTATATATTCTTTTTTCCCTCTTGCTTATTTTCTTCCTCTGTAAAGAGAGCTTTTTTTTTTTTTTTTTTTTCAATATCAAAGACATTCAAAAGAAGAAATCTTTTTTTCTTCTGGATATATTCCTGTGCCACAGAAATTGTTATTCATGCAATACAGCCAGTCAAAACTCTGGAGAATTTTTCAAAGGGAATATGTGGAGTTAGGTTGAAAGGTTGAGGAGAATGTTTCTAGATGGTCTTTCTGCAGGGTAACAGCCTCGGTGCAAGATGAGAAATAGATGGTTTGTGCTGTGGCTTGTTCTGGAAGGAAAGTAAAGCAATCAGAGCTCAAAAACAAGATAGTGAGCCAGAGACTGAAGAAATACAAAGGGCTTTTTAAAAGATACCCACCTTAGAGATCTGTTTATGCAGGTGAGTCTGACTGGAAGCAAGAGAGTTTTAACATCAGCTCTATTTAGGGATGAATTAAATAATCTCTCAGCTAATGCTGCCTATTTTGGATCCATTGAATCACAGGGATCATTTCCAGTGGCAAACTGTAGGTAAAAATGGGGTGATATTTTATTTTTTAATTTTATTTTTCATTTGTAGCTATTTTAGTCTGAGAAAACTACATGGATGGCTGAGCTGTTCCTCAGAGAAACCCTCAGGAACAGGGAGAGGAGAGAGTGAAGGAGGAAGGTGGTTCAATGAAAACTCACATTTGCTGTGGACTGATGTGGAAGATTGGATGAGGAGGAGATGAAGGCAGCATTCTGGGGGAAAAACTGAACAAGGTGACTCTACATATTCCCTCTGAAGTGAATGAAAGTTGTAGGGGATATTACATGGCTTGGCCAGAGAAGTACTTTGTGTTTCAAAAAGGCATGGAAAATGTCATATGCAAGCAGAACCAAATAGTATTTTTGAATGAGAAACCTGTCTGGAGAAGCCAGTGTAAGACAACCTCTGCAATCTGTCACTTGTGGGAGCTGCAGAATTCCTCTCCTGCTTAGGAACAATTAGCTACTGCTTATCTAAATCCAGAGAAACAGCTCAGCAGTTGTTTGGAAAATTTCCTCTCATGGAGAAAATATTTTCTGCAGGGGGAAGAGCAAATCCACAGGCAGATTTATAGGTAAATTATTCTTTGGCTCTTTATGCAAAGAACTGTTTGCTTTAATTGTTGAGCTGTTGGTGAGCAGTGTTGTGGATGCTGAGTGCTGCTTTTTCCCTTCTCTGATTCAATCTTGTCATTTCTCTCCTCAAATCCTACAATACTTGGCAGGTTTTTCCAGTGCTGTGTTGCAGCCTTCACTGAAAGGCTTTCTGTGCATGGAAAGCCTTCTGGGGAGCTCACCTTCACTGTGCTTCACACTCTGTCACATGAAATGTTTCCCAGCATCTGGAAGTCCCAGGTTTTATCACTTGCATATCAAACAAAACTCTATCCTTGCGAGCTCAGAAGTAGCCACACTAAATTCTGTGGTTTGTTTTAGGGTAGCACAGACTCCAGATAAATGGAGTAGTTTCTTTATCTCAACAGATTGTTCTTCCTCAAATCTAAGGTCATAGAATGCTTTGGGTTGGGAGGGAGCTTGGTCCCTGGTCCAGTGTCCACTGCCCTCAGTAAAGAATTCTTTATTTCTCATCTAAATCTCTCCCTCTCTAGTTGAAACCACTGTAGTCCAAGCACAGCAGACCCTCCCCTGCTTTCTTACAGCCTCTCCAGGCACTGGCAGGTGCTCTAAGGTCTCCCTGGAGCCTTCTCCAGGCTCAACAACCCCAGCTCCTTCAGCCTGTCATTCTCCATCATTTCATTCTGTCCTTTTTATGTGAAATCTTTTCTATTTTTATGAAAACAAAGCAGTTTGGAAAGGGGCTTTTAGTTAGCTCCTCTCTGCTCTGTTTCACTTCAGAGAGATGACCATAAATCACAGTTCATTCCAGAGCAGTACCTGGTGTAGCTCATCCCCTCTTTTCTGTGTAATTAGCCAGGGTTTGGTTTATTATTGTGATAAAACTAAAAAAGACATCACTGAATTTCTCTGAAGGAGAAATAACTTCAGTGCATGAAGGTTCAATGCTGGGGCATGTAAGAGAGAAGGAGATCCTGAAAAGAAAGTTTATGGCAAGTCTTGTTGACAGTTTTGTCTGATGTTCTGATCAGCCTTTGGAGACCCCATTTTATTTAAAACTCTGCTCAACTTCAATAAATATTCCAGTAGTTTGAACAAGTCTTATTTTTGCTATTTTGTAATGCTTTTTCTGTTGTAAAAGAATGGACTTTAGTGTCATGCATCAATTCTACAGGCTCCTGAGATGGGAAGGGGAAAGAAAAATAGGACATTTCTGAGACCTTTAAATAACCTACTGAAAATAACTTTTTCCCTGCATAATATTTCATTATTTTGGTCTGACCTATATAGTTTAGAAGCAAGAGCCATGTCCTAGTGGAAAAAAAGAGCCATTTTTATTTCTCTAATGATAGAAAAGTATTGGATTTTCCAAGATACCTGCTAAAAACTGCTGCAAAGATTGGGGTGAGGGAAGGAAGGTGTGCATGGCACAGGAGCTCCCACTCTGCCACAGGGGCAGGAGCCCCAGACTAGAATGATCCTCACATTCTTTCACATTACCTTGGGACCACATTGCTTGTTAATGCTGCAGCACAGCTTTTACTAATGGGGAAAGATAAATCTAGTGTTAATGGGCACTACCTTTGAATCTTGACTGCTGAATCTTTTCCAGAACTACAGCATCTTCTGGAATACTTTTCTCCTTCCCCAGCTCTCCTGGAGAGCAGTTACCAGAGTTTTAGAGGCACTTGACCAGCTTGTGGTGTTTGTGCTGCTGAGAGTTTGCTGCCCACTCAGTCTCTCATTGTAATACCTTCTTGGGGACACACTTTTGGAATTATTTGTAATCTAATTTACTGATTTCTGGATCTTATGGGATGCTTGTTACAGAAAATAGGTTGGTTTGTTATTTTCTTTGAAGACTACAAGTGAAGTGGTGTGGGAAACACTGAACCTAATGGTTAATCTGAAAGTGTTTATTGTGTAATCTAAATCTCTGGGGGAAAAGAAACCACCTGTTTTCTCCCCTACTTTATTTCCTATGAGTTTTCTCTGTTTCTTCTCCTCCATTTAATATATTTTACTAATCAAATAATGGAGAAACTGAATGTGGAATGCAAAAAAAAAAAAAAGGTAGAACAACACCTAAAACACTCTTTAAGAAAAATTCAAGTTACTGCTATAAAATGATGGTACTGATTTAGATGACAGATATGAGGGAATAAAGGTGAATAAAGACTGTTCCAGGGGGTATTACCTGACAGATGTGATCCAATGGCACACTGACACTCCAAGAATTTCTGATGTTTGGTTTATTAACTGGCATTTGAGTCTCTGTAGATGTTAAGCTTTTGCAGTCTAGCTGTTGAGGGTGGGGAAAACAATTATCAGAGGCACAGCTGATATCTTCTGCCCTAAAAAAGTAGGAGATGGTGTGTGTGGAAGGCAGGAGGAACAGCAGAGCACAGTGCTGGGCAGGGAAGAGGGCAGCCTGTTTGCACTCCTGCAGGATGACCCATGTTGCTCCTGCCTAGCAAGGGACTGGGATTGTGTTCTCACTTGGCAGCTGGAAACATTAATCTGATTTACTGTGTTGCTCCAGTCTATTACTGGCTAAATAATGTTCCCTCCTGGTCACAGCAGACCAGGGAGTGTGATAGGGCACAGTGGCAATAAGGCCATAGAAAATGAACTTTTCTTCTGGCTGCTTATTAAAAGAGGAGAAGATGCATGGCAGGTGCACAAAGCAGCAGTGTCATGCACTCCCAAGTATTAAAAACCCCCCAAAACCCTCTCTATGATGAAAGTTTAACTCAAAAGGAATTAATCCTACAGAATTTCTCTGTTCTTTCTGTCTCTTCTCAAATGTTAGTGGGTAAAAGATTTAATTTGGATTCCCTTAGTCTTTTAAACCTGCCCTCAGTTGCTTTTTTTCACTCAAAGCTTCTGGTCCCTGCAAGATACCAAGTGTTGATTTTTCATTTTAGCTTTGTGTTTCAGTCTCCTGATTTCTTTTGGTTTTCTGCTTTTTCAGAGGTTCATTTGGAGAGGTTTAATAACTGACTGCTCAGGCCACTTTGTCTTGGCCCAGTCTGAACCCTTGTACAATGGAAATCAAATTCAATTACTTCATTTTTTGAAAATGAATGAATTTCTGAAGCATCCATGGAAAAAAAATTGTCAGGAAAATGTATTCCTTAATGGTTCAAATCAAAGGCCTTGTTGAAAGTGAAATAGATGAAACAGGTAATCTCTTCAGTAATAATATTCTTAGTCATTTTGAATATTGTTGAGTTGTTGAATTGACTATTTCTGCCCCAGAGTTCTGCCTTCAGTCTGATCATGCTATAGGAGTGCTCACAATTTTCATTTACTTTTAGTGATTGTGTGGCTTTGGCTTTTGTACTGTTCACCATCAGGATTATTGTTTGTTAGTCTGTAGGAATTAACTTGATTTGCATTCCTTAGATAGATTTTAAAAGTCTGATTATATCTATATACTTAACATCTACAGAAATAGATACATGCATGCATACAGATAGAGAATTGTGGTCTAGATGGCAACAGGAAAATAAGAAACCTGCTAAATGTTTCCAAAGAAATACATCCTTCCACTTTTCCTCTTGCAAAACATCTGGAACTAGGGAAAACTGGAATATAAATCTCCACTTTATTCAAGTGTTACAGCTTTTACTTGAGTAAGTAGAATTGAGGCTGGCAATAAAGTGTCTGGAAAAAAAACCTCAAGCCTTTTAATCTTCCTCACAGTTGTTAATCAAAATAGAGAAATTAACAGTACTTGTTGTAACAGCTCTTGAAAGAAGTATGGTATATATTTATTAATTTTAGAGGTGTGTGCAGCTTTCTGAATCATTTAGGATTATGTGTTAGGTAGAAAAACATACTCCTTTCAGCTGAGAGCTTTGGTGAAACTTGAAGGCATTTTATTCTCTGAATTTTTCTCTTGTGCAGCAGAAAAAATTCTATTTGCATTCAAGTCATAAAAATTAATGTGTATCAACTGAACAGCTACCTGTGAACATGGCATCTTTTCCATGCAGATGCCATCTCAGAGATTTCCATAGCTTTTTTCCACATGAAATCATTATTTTACTCCCTCAAAGCCACCAAAGTCCTGGGAACAGAAACAAGAAAGCACAAGAAAAAAATTCCTAAAAGAGATGTTGGAAGAGCAGCTGGTTTAGAGATTGCTAGGGAAAGAAAGTAGTTACCAGCCAGGACAGTCCCTCTTGGCACTGGTGGGGCTGCCTGGGAACTGGCTGGACATGCCCAGTGATGGGAAGAGAGAAGAAATCTTCTCTTTTTCCTTTGTTTTTACTCAACTGACTACCCTGACCCATCAGGATTTTCCATTCCCCACCTACAAACCCATGCTGGTGAAGAGGGGGTGTGAGAGCAGCACTGGACAAGGTCAGTCCTCTGCCAGCATCCATCTCAGGTTTTCTGGGTGGTGTTCTAGCTCACTGCAGTCACTCCCTGGGCAGCTGTCAGGGCATAAGGCTTCTGGTTATCTGTTACTAGCCATGTTTGTGCTGTGAAAACACATCCAGGTGTAGAAATGGTTGAATTTCCACTTCAGAACTCAATCACTAGGATGTGGGATTATGGAAAACCTGCTACTGCTCAGTTAAGAGGCAGACATCATTTGAGACAGAATGGAAAGCAGATCTTTGCTGCCCTCAAAGCCTTCTAGAAATGTCTTCACTAACTGCTTTGGATCAGATCTGAGCTGTCCTGCAGTGTGGTCCCTTACAGTCACACAGGAGTTCCTGGCCTGTCTTCTGCTCTGATTCCAGTGGCACTGCTGTTAACACACTGTTAACATTCATCCTCCCTCCCAGATAAGAACCTCCAGCTGATAAGAGGTCTAATGGATGTGCTGCTCTGTGGCCCTTCCCAAGGTTAGAGCCACCTTGGCTTTGTTGGTTTGGTTTTTTTCAGCCTCTAGACCTATATGTGTCAGAATAACTGATTTCTCAAACTCTCTTGACAGTGGCCTGAGTGTTCCCACACCAGCTTTTGCATTCAGCAGAGGAAAGCACTTGCTTTGGTCTGAGCAGAGAGGTGTTCTCTGGCAAAACAGACCTTTTTCCCCTCCAGGAGAAGGCACCTCTGGGAAGTCCCCGGAGTCATTTCTAGGTCATTGCATGTTCTTGGATAGCAGTGCTGGGATACAGAGCAGAGCTGGGAAGTGCTGACACAATGGGTTTTAATTTCTCTTGATGCTGCTGTGGTGGTTGTAGCCAGGAATGACAAATAGTTGCTCTGCATAACGTAAGGACACTCTTTATTGCTAAAGAAGTAATTGTTTTCACTCTTAGCATTAATGCTGTTGGCTAAGGATGCATTTCAGCTGTCATGCTCTTGTTAAAAATTGTACTCATTGATCCCACATGAGCTTTTAGTCCCTCTGGAGGTACTGAAATGCTCAGAGAAGCCACTGGCTTTTGATTCATCCAGAAGAGAAGAA
>JAOEGS010015281.1:9962-39542 GCA_025447755.1 Corythornis vintsioides
CAAGTTCAGCCAGAGCTCCATTTAGTGCCATGTCTACAGCTGACCTCTATGAACTGTTATGACTAAAACCACCAAAGCTGGAAGGCTTAAAATAGGGAAAGCACAGGAAAGAAGATGCCTGCTATGTGACCACGTAGCCCTGTGATACACTACTGCCACTGCTACTACAGGCCATAAGCTTTGCCCTGCATTGCAAGGTCTCAGGAGTGAAGTTTGTCAGCTTTTCTCTTTATCTTTTCTTGCCCTGTCCACAGCTTTGTCTCTCTGGGTGTAGCTGTGACAGCAGTTCTCTGACTGACCAGCTTGATCCTCTTCAGCATAAGGATGGACTGTGTGGCCAATCTGACCATCACTTTTCTGAAAAGAACCTTCTCAGTAGGAGTCAACCCAAAAGCTCACTCCCAAGTGGTGGAAAGAAGCCAGAGGTCCCCAGATTTACCACCAATTAGCATATAAACCTTGGCCAATTTCTACCTTTTGCCAAGAATGTTTCCTGAACAAAGGCAGTGACCCAAAATATTAGCTCAGGTACCAGGTTTGTGAGGTGGCCCTGGCAGAAGGAGGTGATCACCAGGTGCTTTAGTGCCCCTGTGGGCATATCTCTGTCACCTGGAGGAATCTTTTGCCAAGCAGAGGCAGGAAACCTCCTGGCTCTGGTGCCTGATGCAGCTTTGTGCTTCTCTGCTGTGCCAAGGCTTGGCTCCAAGGATTGGAGCCTTTGAGCTGGGGAGGATTCACCCAGGTGATCTCCTGACAGATTGCACAGCACAACCCTTCCTGCATAATACAGATGAAAAGCACATTGTGAGAGACATCTCCTCACCACAGCCTGCCTCATTTAGAAGCTGTAAGTCATTAATATGCAGAAGAAGCTGCTGTCTTCTTGCTGAAGAGGTGCAGTGTATTGGCTGAGAGCCCAAAACAAGGAGGGCCTGGCAGCTGTTAGAGGCACTCAAAAAAGAGATCAAAGCATATTAATGCATTGTCCTGCTCTCACTGTCTATTTTCACAGCATCCCAGAAGGAAGAAAAAAACTTTCCCCCCCTCCTTGTGAGCTAGACATGGCAACCAGACATTCCTAAGTGCAATCCACACACTGGACCTGATCACCTAGATTATGAAATTGCTCTGATACTCCAGAGAATTTGGGGTATGTCTCTGGGGGGGAGCTACTGTGGCTCATTCCTGATTAACAGTTTAGATGAAGCCTCACATTTTGGTAACCAGAAGAGTGTAATAAGATTGCAGTGGACTGACTAGTCCATGCCAGCTGGCCTCAGTACCAGAGAAGGATCCCAAGTCCTTTTCACTTATTGCAGTAGCTGCAGTAGAATTGTTATGTATTACAAGTGCTTTCTGAACTCAGACCACACAGGGTATAAGAATATGCAGCATATGCAGGAACAATTTCTTCCCCTCCAGGGCTGTCCAGGGCTGTCCAGGCTGCCCAGGGCAGGAGTGCAGTTCCTGTGATCCCTGGAGGGGTTTCCAAGCCCTGGAGCTGTGGTGCTGAGGGCCATGGGGCAGTGGTGCCCTGGCAGTGCTGGGTTACTGGTTGGACTTGGTGACCTGAAAGGTCTTTTCCAAATGGTTCCATGATTCCATATTGCTTAGACAGCTGGATGGCATGAACAGCATCCCTGAGCTGTCTTGGTGGTGTCTGCAGTGCCACCAGAATCAGTCACAGTGAAGAAGACTAACTTTTCATGAAGTAGGGCAACCTCTGCTCTCCATGAATTAGGATTTTTTTATTCTTTAGCCAAACCTTTCAGAAATGAACAGCAAAATTCAGGTATTGTTACATGTAGAGTTGGTGAACTGACTCCTAGATCTCCTTTTAGTACAGCTTTGAAACTATCTGATATTTATACATATGTATATGTACTTTTATTTATTTAAACTTAATTATTGTTCTATCTACTTTTAGCAGCCAATAGCTTACCTTGGGGTGAAGCAGGGATCCCAGCTTTGCAGGCAGCTCAGTGACTCATTTCTGCAGTGCCTCCTTTCTTTTAGGTTCTCCTCAAAGCAGAAAAAGCATGACAATTAATTGGTCTGGTTTGTAGTTTATATTTCTTCTGTTTTCAACTCAGAGGCAGCATGAGCAGCCAGAGGTAGGAGGGTTTTTTTCCTTATCCTTCTTGGGGCTGTCAAACTCCCATATTTTAACTCGGGGTTAAATCCAGCAGCACAGGCTGGAAGAGAGGGTGGAATGTTTGTGTTCTCTGAGTAATAATTGCAAGGGTGACTCATTTAAGGCCCTTGAGTTTGGAAGCATTGGCCTTAGTGCTGCTGAACTCCAGCTCCTCCTCTCCCTGCACCTGCCTGCTTCAGTGCATGGACAGACTCTGCACAGCTCCTGCAACATCTGTCAGCTGCTCACACACACAAATGTGCAGCCCCTGCTCTTCTTTATTGCATCTTGGCCCAACACCCAATTCTGCCTCATTTTTGCAGGTTTGACTTTGAAACCTGCAATGCAATCATTTCTGTGGGTAATACCTTAGCCTCCAAAAAGGAGATGAAAAAAACCAGAGCTGCCATCCTGTGGCATCCATCACCCTTCAGGATCTAATCCCTCTTCTGCAGCAGGGCAAGGAATCCCTCCAAGAAACAGATTGGAAGATTAAGGGAGAAAAAGCTGCCCTCGTTACTGGAACTTGCCCAATCATTCTAGAAAAATGGTCTCTAAATACATTAGTCTCCAGAGGGAAACTAGGCTTGAAAATAATGTCAAGCCCAAACTGTGAAATTTAAGAGCAAGTGAGGAAAACAGGGTGACACAGTGTTAGGTATTGATATCTGCTGTATCTATATTAAAAGATTTGGGGTATATATGTAGGCTTAAATGCAGGCAGCTTGATGGGGCAGCTGTGTTAACAGAAGTGTTTCTTAGCTCCATCAGCATTCAGGGGAGAGGGACTCATGCCCAGGGAGGGGTTCAGGAATAATTTAAGATCTCTGAGGTGCTTCCTGGCACTATCCTTTTTCTGCTCTTTCAAGGCCACAATATTTTTTGGCAGTGGGGGAGAAATGGGACAGCACACTGTGCTGGTGAATGTGGCATACTGGGTGGCTGGGGAAAGAGACCAGAAAGGTTTATTTTCTCCTGTGCTTTCAAAACCAGTCAGGCTTGACTGTTTCTACTCCTGCTAAATACTGCTGTGCTCTGTGAATGGGGCTGTTGATGAGATTTTCAGGTGGATTAGTTGCTAATCAATAATGAAGTAGCATTAAACTGGCACCATCTAGTCTTTGCTAAATCCAGCCAATGTTTTTTATGAACCTACCCTTCTCTCATGTCTACACCTTCAAGCTTGTGTTAGCACCATAAGAGCTTAATCCTCCAGTCAGAGAAATTAATGGCAAGATTTGTTTTGACCTCAGGAGGTGTGGAAAGCTGGATGAGGTGAAGTCAGGCACAAAGGGAGACAATGCTCCTGCCAACGTCACACAAAATGGGAGAGATCTTAACTCTCTGCTGGCAAATCCTTCCTCATTTCAACAGGTCACTCAGAAATGCATGGATTTGATCACAAAGCACTAAACTAGTGTTAGTCACCACTGCAGACTCATCTGTGACTGACCTGGCACAAGGGGATGCTTTCCAAGGCCCAACAAACATTTCCTCCAGAGACACTTGAGGATCTAGTCCAACTTAACTGGGGAAAATCTGCTGCTTTTTGCTGTCACCAGTCAATGCTGGAAAGCTCACCTAGGACCAGTGGCTTCAGAGGGTCTCGTGGCACTGGATACACTGGAATTCTGTTAGATGTCCCACACTGGATGTGTTCTAGGCCAGGTGGGATGGGGCTTTGAGCACAGGGGGAGATGTCCCTTCCCATGGCAGGGGGGTGGAACTGGGTGATTTTTAAGGTCCCTTCCAACCCAAACCTTTCTGTGGGTTCTATGATTCAAATCCTACTGATGTGTAATTAAGCTCATGTGATTTAGCCGTCTAATTGAGATTAAATCATTATATTGCTGTTGCTCTGCTTCTCTTGCCCAGATCTCCAGTGGCTATGGAGAGCTTGTCTATAGAAGTGTAATCCAGGAAATCAAACCAAAGCTGTCTCAGCTTCAGAAGATTAATAAGAAAGTTGAAAGTTTGTTATTTTAGCCAGTTTCACAGAGCCTGAGCTACACTGCTGCAGTGAGTGGTGGCTGTGAAATTCACACGTGAAAAAGTGCCCCAATAAAGCTCTTACATTTGAGACTAAGTGGAGAGAAACACACATTTCCTGATCCACGTGCAGAAGGAAAAATGAAGCAAACAAAGGTCTGATTTGTTGCTCCATCTGGAGGGTAAACCTGACATTTCTATCTGCCAATAGCAATTTATTGTGAAGCAGACCTGCAGTGAAGGTTTCTCTGTGCTAAATCAACCAGCAAAAGAAATGAACCCTGTGCTACAACCAAATAAAAATCTTAATCACATTCTACATGTCTGGGTGCATAAATAATTTAAATGTATGGAGCTGCAATTTCAATATATTAAACCAAAACTTCTCAAACAGCCCTGTGAAAAAACAAACGAAAAAAAAATAATAGTAAAGAAATGGAATATATTAAGTGTTTGTTCTCATTTGATCTTTAGGGAAAGAAAGAATTTTTTATGGGCTACAAGGAAAATGACTCTGTTAATGATCATCTGGTGGGTGTTCTGTCCCAGCCAATATCTTTTTACTGGAGCCATGGTCAAATTCACTCTCTGCTGAACAAACGTTGAGCAAAAAATTGTTCTAAAGAGTATTGTTGCTGAGCCAAGGTCAGAAGCTTTACTTGTATTAGTGGAGGTAGAAAATGTTTTTTCTATTTTCTTGAAAAAATCTGGTTTTATGTTTAACTTAAAAATGGCAACCTTCACTGAGGGCTAATGTAGTGAGCACAATCATGTTCTTAACAACAATATCCCTTCTGGTCATACTTGTATTTTTATATTACAATACTCAAGGTTCCAATGATTCACCAGAAGATTCTTATGACAAGATTCTGTATCCAAAGAAGCCACAATTCCATACATTTTGAAGAGAAGAATACTGGCTGCAGTGTGAGGCATGTAGGTGTGTATCTCAAGCAGAACTTTCCTCTTCCAGCTTTGAACTGAAAACATTTTCTGTAGCATCTTTGTTTTCATCACCATAACTTGCTGTTGGTGTTCCCTCCCACAACACACATTTTGTTCACAAGAGCTTATTTCTAATTTTTCTCTTCACTGATTTGACAGGAACCAGAGAAATCCATCCATCCATTTGTTGAGTATCCAGGTTCTACCTCTGTAGTCATCACTTAGACCTTTGTGGAGCACTTCACATCCGTTGGGAATCTCTAAATCCTTTCTTTACAATCAGTAAATGTCAATGTCTGCTCTTTTAGTTCCCCAAGTCCTAAATCAGACTGGTTGGGATGTCTCAGTTGCCTCCATTTCTCTGCTGCATCCAGACAGATGAATTTCCTTCTAAACTGAACTAACCACATTGACAAGAGCTCCCTAGAAAGGAGTTCAAACGAGTGGCTGTGACATTGACAGATGTGTAACAGAGAAAACTGGGTGACAGGAATTTCCCCCAGAAAGTCAATACTACAACAATTGCTCTTTGCTTTCTTCTTGAAGAGCTGATGATAGTTTTTCACACTCTGGCCCACTTAGCAGAGAGGAATCAGGGATGCTTTGGCTGCAATGAAATGTGGTTTTTGAACTCCCTGTCTCTGCAGAGCCTCAACAGCTTCATGAGAGGTGCTGGGTGGAAGTTTTTCCATATTCTGTAGCTAAGTTCAACCTGCAGTTGACTGGGGTCTATCAGATGCATTCTCCCAGCCTAGGCTATGAGTTTCTGCCTGTCCTGTTAAGATCATACATGGCAAGCAAACCTTGTCAGCTGAAGTGCTTACATCTGAGGAGGTCAGCAAAGGCTTTAACAGGAACTCAGAATAAATGGGTGTTCAGGAAACAGGGATCTGCATTGTCCCTCTCACTGAGTTACACTATATTGTTTTCATTGTGCTTTTCTTTTGCTTTATGAAAAGGAAAAAAAACCAAACCCGTTGGTAATGGGTTTCTGCAGCCAGATTCTCTGCACAGTAGTGAGGACTCTGTCATTTATATTCATCACTGGAGTACTCCATTCCTGTGTGTCATAATACACTTCACCAGCACTTTGCAAATCCTTTGCTTTTTCAAGTACTTGGTTTTCTTCTGACAAGAGAGATGTTTTCACTGAGTGTGTGTGATCCACTTGGAATCCATCTCAAATAATCCCTAGAAACTCCGTCCTTGCTGGAGTAATTACTACTTTGCTCTTTGACTTAATAACAGCTAAAAAGCTTTTTCATTGTGAATAGGCCATAGCACTTCAGACAATATTGAATCTGAAGAATTTCACTTTTGTTCAAGGCTTTGGCAACTTCCAGAACTGGAATATTATTGTGGATCTGAGCAGCTCTCCAAAGAAATTCCCATTAATTTACATTCTGCAGTGTAATTAAATTGGGATTTCAGTCGTGAGAGTTACTGAATTATATGTATCTTTTGTTGACATATTGAATAACTGTTTAATTTCATTTGTGAGTTAGACAAACATGTCCTACAGAAGGAATGTGCATCGACAAGATGTTCCATCTGCAAAATCCACTGGTGCAACTCCCCTGGCTGGTGATTAGAACTTACCATCCTGGGAAAAGGATGGCAGACTACGGCCCCCATTTTCTTCCAGTCATAACAGTGCAACTGGAAAGAACTGGACATATCAAAATCTTCTGTCCAATACTCTAGTAATGCATTCATCTCATTCAACTACACCCAGTGTAAAAGGATTTCTCTTTAAGACCTTGCTGCTGTGGCTGGAAGGAGAGTCAGTGGAAGGGAGGCTGTGCTGTCTTGTCTCCTGTTCTTTGCGAGTTGATTTGAGTTCATTTTGACTTTTTTTTTTAATCATTTCCCTTCCCAGCAGCCAAGCAAATGCAATCAGTTATTCACATGAGCCCTAATAACCAATCAAGCTGATGAATGCCAGAGCTGTCCTCTGAGATCAGGGAGCTGGTGACAGCTTACAATTGAGGCATACTCTATAATTTTGGTTCCAAGCTTTATCCTTGTCCAATCCTCTCAAAAAGTGCTGGTGCCTGGCCAGTAATGGAAAAAGGACAGACGAAAAACTGTTCAGCCTCTTTCCCCAGATAAGATAAATGCCTGTGATTATAAATACCCTTCTATTTCACACACAGATCCTTGCAGATGTGGCCATCATGGACCAAGAAAGGGGTGAGCTGAGTCACCCAAGAGAACAGGGCCAGGCTGAGTAACTTGCCCTGGTGCTTACTGCTCTTTCTGGGAGAGCTCTGTGAGCTTTGAGATCTCTGTGGCCCTTCTGCCATCATCAACCAGCATGTCTGATTTTCTCCAAGCCAAGGAGCTTTCTGTTTGTAGAGATCGTGCTTAGTGACATGGTTAGTACTGGATTTGGCTGTGATGGGTTAAGGGTTGGGCTTGATGATACTCAAGATCTTTTCCAGCCTAGGATTTTATGACTCCTAGATTTTTCTGATTCCTATCCATGAACTAGTGGGATGTGAGGAGTGGTGGAGCTTAGCAGAGAACTAGAACCAACAGGCACTGACATGGTGGGAAATACACGATGGGATGCAATGGAAAGCTGCACCCAGCCCAAAGCAGAAACCACAGTGCATGTGTAAATGTATTACATGTAATAAATTCCTTCATCACTGTAGATTGCAGCCATGTTTCTATCACATCCCCATCTTTTTTTCATCTGGGAGCAGATCAGATGTAACGAAATATTACAGCTACTAACTGCTTTATGCTAAAGAGCTCAGACTTAAGTGGCTGATAAGGAACAGCCATTGATTAGGTATCCCAGTGACATAAATCTGTAAGGGTTGAGCAAGGCAGGCTCTTGGCAGCAGCAGCCAACTCAGTATTGGGGTCTTGCTGTGGTATTTTCCTTCCTCTGTAAAATAAGTTTGACCTGTGGATTGAGGTAAAATGGTGACAGTGGGGTGCAACCAGTTGTCAGGACCTGCCAGAAGGAAGGGAAAGTACAAAAATGTGTGTGTGCTTGTGTGACAGGGTACTCTAGTTTTCTTCATATCACAGAGGCATCACTGCTTTAACAGCCACTGCCCAGCTCCCACTCCTCAGTTTCTCAGGACTCTTGTGTCACCTGCTGGAAAAGTGGAGAGCTCTCCATAGCTGCTGATGTGCTGGCAGGGCTCACTGGTGGGATATCTTGGGTAGATACCCTGCTTCAAAACTCCTTTTTTCATGGATTTGGAGCTCATGGTAAGCAACAGGACTCCTCTTTGTCACCCAGGCCAACTAATTATAAAGACATTGAACTTCTGAGATTAATTCTTCTCTTAATGTCTGGACACTGAAAGGTGCTTTAAAGTGTGTTGGCCTTGGTTCTCCAACACATGCCAATCCTCAGGATTACAAGTCAGATGTTTTCCATTCTTTCCCTCTGTGTCCCAGTCAATGGGCACTAATCATGTAGAGCTGCTCTGAAAGCCAAGAGCAGGAGTGATGTTGGCTGGTTCCAGCATGCCAAGTTAGTTCCTGTGCTGAACTTGTCTGAGGGCAACTGGACTGTTCCTGTGGATTTCAATGAGTCACAGTTCAAACTTTCTATTCCCGGTGGGAAGGAGTGAATGCAACTGGTTGCATGTGGAGTGAAGATAATTTAACTGCTAAAATTGATTCCCTACACAGGAAATTGCTTTAATGTCATGGAGATCACAAAAGCCATCATCCTGGCACTCTGCCATGGAAACCACGGGGATCAAAGCAAAAGGATGCCATTGGCTGTTTTTAATCATGGATCTTTCTTACAGAGAATGATACTTTTGCAGTTGGGAAAAGTTACTTTGCCACTGAATTTAGGCTGAGAAGTTCTAAGAGCCAAGCTCAGAAATTTCCAGACAGAAGTGATCACATCTCTATCAGACTCAGCCTGGCAGTGAGTGTCTAAGGAACACATGTAAACCAGGAGGGATCAAAGATGGTTGGGCTGTTTTTTCCATCAGATTTCCTAGGAGACTTTCATCAAAGATCATTCATCATTGGGTGCATTAATAAGAGCGTGACCAGCATATCATGGGAGGCTCTTCCCATCCTTCTCTGCCCTAGTGAGGCCACATCTGGAATATTGTCCAGTGCTGGGCTTCCCAGTTCAAGAGAGATGAGAAACTACTGGAGAGAGTCCAACAGAGACTGTGCAATTGGCTGTTCTTCCCTTGCCTCAGCCTTTGTGTTTTTTTTTTTTTCCCTGATTTCTCATCTAATCCATAGAGGGATTCATTCAAAGTCAGTATGCAACAACTTTGCTTCTCAGAATAGCCCAGAGAACTAGAACCTTTTGCTTTTAAATGAAAATGGTTAATCCTTGCAGAAAGGGGGGACATATATAGCAAAGGCTTGTCATCCCCAACTGTAGATTTGACCTTTATCCATGGTGAACACAGCGTGTGTAAAACAGCTTAAATAGGGGCTGAGCTGTGGAACTGGCCCTATGGCCAAGGAAAAGCTCACTGACCTCTCACTGTGATCTATTTTCACTGCCTAATATTCATGTGCATTAAATAATGTGTCTTTTAGATGAATTACTGCTCACTTGTAGCTGCCTGCCAGGCATTTCTCTGACACAGAGAAAGGCTCCTGCTTTGTTCTGAGCAGTAAAGACCAGAAGAGCCAGCTCTGCTGAACTGGGCACCCAGTGAGGACAAAACCCAGGCATGATGCAGGGGCAGATGGCAGGACCTCTGGGCAAGCTGGAGGCAGCTGCAAAGCTAAGGTCACCACACCAGGCACAGGATGTACCTGGTCACCTGGCAGGGTGGGAAAGCTGCTGGGGATGAGCACACAGGGAGAGCACTACTGCTGTGTCTCCTGCTCCAGGCAGTGCTGCACAAGATGCCAGGGCTTGGCACACAGAGTGTGTTGAGGAGACACCACCAGCTCCATGCAGGGAGAGGGGAGCTGGAAGGGCAGTGTGTTAACTCTCATTACCCCTCCTGGGCAGTTCTGTGCCTGAAAAAGGTGCTAATTTAAACAGCTTGCTAATGATTTGGAATCAACTAGCAGAGATTGGAAGGCTTTGCAAAATCCATGTTCAAACACCAGTCCATTTCTCTCCAGGGAGAAAGCTACTTTCAGCCTAAAGTGCATGTGAAGGGACTTAACTAGGCAAATTTGTGCTCCACATTGCAAAGATCTGTGAAACTCTGAATATTCAACAATCAGCATTCCTTCTGAGGCAGATAAACAGCACATTCAGAGAACTAACACACCCCATGTCCCAAAGTTCCTTCTGGGGCTGGTGCTGATTATTCTACTGGTGTAGATACCCTCAGAGAAAGTCTTCCATTTTGAGAGCTATCTGGTCTAGTTTGGTAACCAAACTCTGAGATCATTAGGCACCACCTTGCCAGCTCACTACCTCCTTAACCTTTCCTTCTCTGCCTGTGTCTTCTTCAGGGCTGTAAAAAAACCCCACAGTATAAATCAGGTAGAACATCTTAGACACAATGTCTTCACAATGGTTTTATTGCTCTTTTCAGCAGTGTCAACCACTGAGAAGAACCTCCTCTGGAGCAAGGAGATGAACCAAATACAAAGGAGAAAAGAAAAATAGCCAATTCATTGCTTATATACAGAGTTAGAACAAAATAAATAACATCAGGCAAAAGGCCAGGAACCAAGGCAGAGATTCCACCTGTGCTGAGCAAGCAGCCTGTTCTCACTGGCATGAAAACATCACAAGCACCTAGGTACAGAGAAGTCCAGAGAGTGATCTCTGCTCACAGCCAGCTCTCATTACTCTTTGCTGTCAAAGCCTATTTACAGGAGGGCAGAGCAGAGGTGCTCACAGCTTGAGTGAGAAGAGTCAGTTGGCACCAGCTACCAAACAACAGCTTGAGGTGTTTGAAACAGTCTGGAAAACACACTCTTGAATTCAAAAGTGCCTTTTCAAACTTAGCATCATCAGAGTAGCAAAAATGGTTGGTTGGTTGATTTAATGTGCTGTTCAGATCTCCTCTATGTACAAATTTACAATGTCCACAAAGCTGGGGTATAAAACATCAGCGCTCTGCCAGTGCCAATCTGTGTGTCCTAAAGGCCTGGCCCTCAGAACCCCCGTGGGCATTATTGTCCTTACTGATTTCCAGTCCCAGTGCTTTCATCTTCCCTGTGATTTCACAGTGTGCTAGGAATGCAGGGTTGGTTTCAAACCCAGGGCTCTTTGCTGTCTAGTGCAACACCATGCAAGGAGAGAAAGGAGTTGGGGCTCTCAGACTGTCAGAGGTGGAACAGTCCATGGGCCCAGGAACTCCCAACTCCTACAAGCCATACCTGGCCACTGGACAGGCCTCCAGGGGAAATATCAAGATCACTCATTATAATTATACCTCACCAGCCTGGCATGCAAACACTGGCTTTGAAGAGAGGGTGAAAAGCTGACAAGATAAAATGGATTGAAACCCACGTTGCTCTGGATTGAGACATCTGACTCCACGTACCAGTTTGGGATTGAATTCTCCCTATTACACCAGTTCAGGTCCAGAATGATACCAGCAGTGTCACTCCAGATTGTATGTGGTATATATGAGGCCAAGAGCTTGGCCTCCTGCTCTTTGAGGGTCACCTATAATCAAGAACTTCTGTGGTCCTTGTCACCATCATCACTGGGGTGTGAGAAGTGGAGTCAGGGAGCTGAGGACTGCAGCCCTTGTCTCCACATGTTGGGCACATTGACTGGTACAGAGATGCCAGAGAGGAAACCCAGGGCTGTGCCAACACCCCAGCCAAGATCTTTTCTTCAGCTGCACACCCTGTCTGAAGGCAGACAGGCTGGGACACAGTGCAGGGAGCATGTGTCATGTGGCCTTTGGAGCTACACCTCAATTCATCTTCCAGAGAAGAAACATTGCTCCTCACTCTCCTTGCTTCAGGTACCACATGGTTTTCCAAAGGCCATTTATCAAACTTGGGTGGACAGAACAATTTAAGGTTCACAAAAACACATGCTGGCATTTCCAACATGTTTGAGATTTTTCCCTTTTAATCTGAAAATGTTTCATATTTCTGCAGAAACCCAGAGGGTTTTGCCTTGTTTCAACACCGTGGTTGAAGTGGAAGGAGTGGAGAAAAATAATCCCACTTAAAACCCTTTAACCCTTGCCATGGAGCCAAGTAATGTTCACTCCTGAGCTTTGGAACTTCATTGTGCTTTTGAAAAAACACTTGCAGCCTTTCTTTAATCAGCAAATGCATCTTTCTCTGAAAGTATTTTCAATCAGATTGGAGCAGAGATTTCTTTTAATCCCTCTGCTTGCACACCCTGTGACACAGACACCAACCTGCCTCTCTGGGCTGAGTGGGACATGGAGAAAAAAAGAAATCTGTTAATGAATCACACATTTGGTTTCCAGTAAAAACTGCTCTGAGCAAAATATAAATGGTCCCTTGGCAATAAAATAAATTTTAAAAATACCGAAACAAAACAGCACCATGAAATGAAAGGAAATCAATGAAATTATATGATTCAGGTGTTTTTGTCTCCTGGGCTTTTTTGGGATCCCTTTTTCATTCCAGAACTACACTAACAGTGCTGCTGCACATATACCTCTGATTTTAAAAACTAGTTGAAATTAACACCCTGAAATTCTGAAACAGTGTAGAAGTGCTTTACTGCTCTTGTTTAAACCCTCAACATGGTTATATTCTTATTTTTGACTGCTTATGAGTGGGAGCAATCTTGGTCTCAGCTGAATAGGAATAACTAGAGTCTAATCTTAGCATCCAACTTGCACCTCTAGACCTTGAGAAAATAATGTAATTTTTATATTTTAATTGTTCTGTACTTATTAATAATTGTTTTAATAGTTTAATCACTGAAGTATAGAGTGACTAATTAACAGGAGGGGGTTGATGTCTCACTGGTATAAACCAGAAGCAAACAGTTGCAGGCTGAAGATAAAGGAATTACTCTAAAGGCAAATTCCAGTTTCACAGGACATAGAATGCTTTGGGTTGGAAGGGACCTTTCAAGGTCATCCAGTCCAATCCCCTCACACTGAGCAGGGAGCATCTGCACCTAGAGCAGGGTGCTCAGAGCCCCAGCCAACCTCCCCTGGGATGGTGCCAGGGATGTGACATCAACCACCTCTCTGGGCAGCCTGGGCCAGGCTCTCACCACTGCAATCTCAACAGTGCCTTGCTTCTCTCCAGTCTGAATCTCCCTCTTTCAGTGCAAACCACCACCCCTTGTCCTGTCCCAACACGCCCTGCTCAAAAGGCTGTCTCCATTTTTCTTCCAAGCCACCTTTAAGCACTGAGAGGCCCCAAGAAGTTTAATGCTGGTGTAAATCAGGAGTCACTGAAGTGAACTCATAGATCTAAGTGGGGTCAGAATTTGCCCTGTATTTG
The DNA here is from genome assembly GCA_025447755.1 of Corythornis vintsioides. Taxonomy (NCBI): domain Eukaryota; kingdom Metazoa; phylum Chordata; class Aves; order Coraciiformes; family Alcedinidae; genus Corythornis; species Corythornis vintsioides. The sequence goes on from JAOEGS010015281.1 coordinate 23,407, forward strand.
CACAGGGTACTGGGATCTGAATTCATTATCCTCAATCACATCTAAAATCCTATCACACCCAGGCACACTTCTTGTATTTATTTTGCATCAAATGAGCATATGACTTCACTGGAGTCGAGTCATCCCTGTCTCACACCACAGCCAAGGGGTCAGCTGCTGCAGCAGCCCTGAGCTCCCTGGGGTATTCTGCATGGGGCTGGGACAGTGCAGATTGGGTTCTTTGGACTTGAACTCCCTTTGGATGAAAAGCAGAACAGAGGAGGCCAAATTCCTGCACTAAGCCACTTAAACGAGGAGCTGATCCCAACATCCTCATTCACTTGACTGCTCACATCCCCAGAGTGAAAAGCTCTGACTTTGCCACTGACTGCTCTGTTCTCCTGAAATAGAGGCCAAGGCACTGGGCTGGCAGCTCTGTGCTGCCTGCACCACTGCTGCTGCCATGCCTGTCCCAGCAGGCACAGGCAGCCTCTCCACCAGCCCTCACAGCATCATGGTGATGCTGCTGCACGGCCAGGGATGAAATCGTTGCAAGCAGGATGCCCTGGGGCACTGCTCCTGCCACGCTAAAGTAATCAACATCTTCTGAAGGAGCCCCTCAGTTTAAGTCACATCTTCTCTTCAGGCTGCCAGGCAGAGCTGGCTGGTGGTGCATCTCAAGGGCCACAGAGGGCCCTGGGGCATCACTAAATAACAAGCCACATTTTTCCCTGTCTTGTCTCTAAAAGACAAGCCCCTTCCTGCTGCCTTTGGCATATGGTTGATGCTGGCACAGGTTAGCACAGGGCTCAACTGGGGAAGCTGGAGATACAGAGCAGAAGATCCTTTCTACAAATGGAGGTATAAGTACAGAGAGAAGGAAGGTGAAGAACAAAGTGAAACCTCACAAGGTTTCTCAGTGCTCATGGCTCACAGACCTACCTTTTCTACCCCAGTAAGGCTGCCTCATTGAATTGGTGGTACTGGAGGGACTTCTCCAGAACCTTCTGCCTGAGCCCTAATCCAGCTCTGAAAGCACTCACTGGAGCAGCACCAGCACCAAGCACAGAGAGGGTTCTTACCTCTGAGAAGCTCATGGAGGTTTCAGTGGAAGGTGCCAGAGCCGAAGGGCTTCATTGCAAGCAGCAGGGAGAGATTTGAAGCATCCTCATGGTCGCTCTGAATTTTGGAAATGATCTGCTAAAGGGAGGCTGGTTTTATGGCAGTCAGTGCTGGCTTCCAGCTGCTAATGATAAGGTTTCAGGGTAATGCAGCCACAACAACAACGGCTTGCACCTGGTCAGCCTCATCAGCATTAATCCCTGCCCCATGGAGCTCGTTATGCCTTTTTTCACACCAGCTTCCTACCCCCAGGCTCTGCAGGCTGAGTAGCCTGAGACAGCACCTGAGCCAGCTCACTGGAAACTCATGGCTGCATGGCTGCCCTTCATGGCAGCTGTACCACAGCATCTTGCACCCCTTACTGACTGCAGCCCTCCACTTTGTTCTCAGTCCCACATGTAGAGAAATACTTTGGAAGCATCAAGCTCAGACAGTCACAGGTATAGCTTTGGGGAGGGTTCTGTCACAGAACAACCACCCTCTCAGAACTAAGAAAGGAACCAGGGGTCCAGATCTGCAACCTTCCTCCTGTGCTTCATTGTCAGTGAGTCACAGACACTTGAGGCAAGCAAATGAGCTGGCAAACAAACCTCAAGCCCAAGTTCCTGCTGCTTCAGAAACTACACTTCATGACAAAGAAGGATTAGTCCAGGTGCTGGTAGCTCCTGGTGCTCACGTTGAGATCTCTGAACACTGAAGAGGAGCCTATCCAGCAGTGACCCAGGCTCTCCTCCATGGGGACACTGCTGTCTCCTGTTACAGCAGGATGACAGTAGCCCAAGTGCTAAGTGTAGACATGAGCTGGGCAGGGATTTGGTACCACCCCCTCTGATCAAGGTGGGTGGGACACAATCCACGAGTGGGGACTGTCTCAGCAGCAGCTGCAGGCCATGCCCCGTGAGCCACCAGCCTGGCATGGCTGAGCAGGTTTTGGTTTCACAGCTCTCCTTCACCCCTTCACCAAGAAGAAAAAAAGGAAATAAAAAGAATGATTCTCTTGTTTTGAACAGGATCTCTGTGCGTTCCTCAGACAGGGATTGCCCCACATGGAAATTAATTGGCCCTCAGAACAGAGGTAAAATACACAGGCACATCCCAAGGATCGAGCAATCCCTTCATCACAGGATGAAAGCTCCCCACAAAAGCTGGAGAAGAAATCAGTGTAATAGCTCCTTTGCTCCTGCCTGACTCCTGGAGTGCCAGTGATGTGCTGAGACAACCTTCTTCTGATGAAAGCAGTTTCACTTGCTGCTGTGAGCTAATTTTGTTTCATCTGGAGAGTGGCTCCTTATAGCAGGTCTGATTCAATTAAGGATTACAGGGTTCTACATCTCCCTTTCCTGGCAGTGTGTGCTAATCAAGTGCAAACCAATTACAGACCAATTGTTTTCCCCTGATCCCTAATGATCTCAGGTGCTTTAATGCACCCAGATCTAGGGGCCAACTGAAAAAGAATGAAAACCACACCCGTGCTCTGCTTTTTGGCATCAGTATCTGGTTTTTATACATGCAAGTCGAGTTTCCTGGCCATTGAAAACAACCAAACCCAACACAGTGTGAGGAACCCAGTGCAGAGAAGGGCAGGCACATCCTGCCTCTTCAGAGACCTGTTTTTCCACACCCAAGGGTGCTGGAAAACTCTTGCTAACAAGGACAGTGGCCCATCAGCAGAACAGGCTGCAACTCCAGGGCATCCAAAGGGCTTTCCTGGAGCTGCAGCTTCATCTTCACACCTGGAAAATGCAGAGGCAGGGACTGTGCATTGGCCTCTCCCTTTCTTGCTCATGTTCCTCCTTGTCCCTTCTCCCCATGTCTTTGGTGCCTTATCACCACCTCGTGCCAACAGGGCTTTGGCACATTCATAGGTTTGGCAGGTTTGGTTTTGTTTTTCCTGCTTCTTGCCTCCCTCTCTCCTTTCCTGGCTCATTGTTTAGAAAGTGCAGTGTATCAGTTGCAGAGATGCCATTTCTGGTAAAGCCACCAAGGACTCAGGCTCTCCCCTCCCTTACCCCCTCCTACTTCATTATTTGTCACAGTCAGCATCTCCCAGGCTCTCCTCAAACAACTGGGACCTTTACTCATAGTTATCAACCCCCGAGGGCTTGAAACTTGAGAGTGAAAGATCTGAAAAGAGGGAGAGGAAAAGCCTTTCTCTGCCTCTTGACTTGTCTGATCCTGTTCTGGATGCCAGTGACTTTTCCAGTTTTGTGTCCTCTGTTGGCTCATGTGGAGCATGTCATTTCACAAGGATTTGTCATCGTATCACTGATTCCTGGGGATCCTCCTGTCTCTCAGTGTGTCTCTTGGATGTTCAGTGCTCAGAGAGCCTCTCCCCATCACACCAGAGAGAATTCAGCCTGGAAGCCAGAGCACCGGCGTGTCTTTGGTGAGCACTTGGTCAGCATAGAGATCTGGGTGCTGAAGTTGGTGCCATTGCTGCCCAGGGAAGGGTGGTGATACTTCATGTCTGAGCCCAGGAACCTCTCCAGGTGCCACCTCCGCCACTTTCGCTTGAGTTCAGCTTGGACCTAGGTGGTGGAAAGACAAGATCAGACCAGCAGAGGATCAGCACTCCCTATTGCTCTGAGCTGACTGTGAGAAGCCCTGGGGGACCCACCTACCAAAAGGCCAAGAACTGTTCTATAAACATCACTAAATTCAACCTGGCCAGAACTTCTAGCCATACAGGAGTGACACTCCAGCTCCTAGAGCAGAAATCCCTGAGCTTCAGCAGAAAAGTGAGCACAGGGAATTTCTTATCTGATACAGGAAAGTGCCAGACTACTTCCCCCATCCCTGGCACCATCCCAGGATGGGTGGATGGAGCTCTGAGCACCCTGCTCTAGGAGCAGATGTCCCTGCTCCCTGCAGGGGGGTTGGACTGCATGCCCTTTAAAGGTTCCTTCCTATCTAAAGCATTCTATGATTCTGCTTAACTTTAATGGCAACATATCCCACACACTGTGAGTATAATTCAGATTTTTTTTCCTCTGCCCTGGTTTTGTCCAGATATGAATGATTTAACTGGAGCTGTCTATTTTTTGATAGAAGCTGCTTGCTCCTCCCAGGGAGTTTACAGACATCATCTGGTTTACCAGACCCAAATCCTGAACAAATCTGTCCTCCCTGCATCCTTCCAGTCCAAATTTGTAGGTGACAGTGTGAATTAGATAACAGTTGTGCCTGAGGGGCTCTGTGAACAATACAGTCCCGGGATGCAAAGCCCAGGACTGGAAACATGGGAAAGGCAAGATGAATGCCTGTGAGGTAGAAACACATTTACCTGGCACCACTTGGTGCCTAACTCTGTCCTTTCTGGATCACTGATGGGCTAGTGTGGTGCTGCCCTGCTCTGCACAGGCTCACTGGCAAAGGTCTCTGCTGGAGCTGAGCTCCCTGCCCTGAATGATGCCCACATGGCAGCAGTGTGGCTGAAAGCAGCATCAGAGCTGTAGGAGAGCAAATTGTGATTCTGGACACTCTTCCTCTCCCTAGGAAGCTGGAACACAAACCCAGATCACAGCTGCTTCTTTCTCCTCTGTGCTCAGATTACTGAGCTGAAAGTGCTCCAGCTGACAGCACATCCAAGTTTTTAGCTGCTCAGCCCTACTTGGTAGCCTTTGAGAAATGGGCTTAATCAGTCTCTGCTGAGTCTCCTATGGGCAGGTGGAGCAGGGTACAAAAATATCTCTGCACTAACGAGCCTCCATCTTGGCAGGGGCCTTGGTTCTGTGGAGGATTCACTGAGGCACTAAGCAGGGCTTAGAAGATGGCCTTGATCCTTCCCTGCTGAAGGTGGTTCTTCTGGATCAGAGTCTCTGCAAGGTCATATGGCAGTTCTGCTGATGCTGTCTCATCAGTAAAGGATGGACTCAACAGCAGCAGTGCTCCAGTGTACACCAAAGTGCTGATGTGTTTAATAATTGTGCTGGGAACTGTCAGGCAAAGGGTTGAATGGTTTTCCTGGAGTGAGCAATTCGACTTGGATGCTTCCCCCCAGTTCAGTCTCAGCAGGAATGGGACACTTCTCCATCCACTCCCCACAAGCATTCAATGTGCCTTGGCTGCCAACACGAGGCAAACAGCACCTCTGACTTACCTCCCCGTTGAGGAAGCAGTAGAGAACAGCCACCACGAATCCCTAGGGAAAAGAACAGGCAGGACTTGGCTTATTAACTGAGGAGTTCATGCAAGTCAACTGGATGAAGGCAGACTAGGCTTCTGGTAATGGCCAGAAAGACATTCCTGCCAAAGGTGATTTATCTTATTTCAATTCATGTCAATAATATATAAACCAAACTGTGTTCCTCATTTTTAACCTTTAAGTACCAAAAAATACCCCAGGGTGACAAATTCAGAGAGGTACATTTTCTTTTCAGGTGCCTAAAGTGGTAAAGAATCTCCTCCTGAATTCCAGGAGGCAAAATATACAATTATCTTCCATCCTGGCCAAGTTGGAGGAGAACATTTTTCTCCAAGGGTATAAGAGCAGTACTGGGCATCTCCAGGAAAAACCCAGCTCCCATGTTTGCTTATGGCCTTGCCCAGCTTGTTACCCTTCTCCCTGCTGACAGACCTGGGCACTGACTGACACCCAAGGGTGGCTTACCTGGAACGACCCAACCACGAGCTCAAAGACCATCTTAACTTCTGCTTTGAAATTGTCAGGGAAGAAAGCAAACATGATGTAGTGAATGCCAAAGAGAGGGATCAGCAGCAAGGTGGACTTGGCCAGCCTCCTGTTGGAAAGACAAACATGAGTTCATATGAGGAGAGGCAAGAGGAGCAGAAGAAATCCTCCCTCTGAGCCCAAATACATACATGCCTCTAGCTGAGGCAGTGACCAGCCCTAGGTGATTTCTCCTTGGCCTGCAGACTGCAGATGGCTGGTGATTCCACATGTGGTGACAACAGAAAAGACAACATCTTTATTCCCAGTAACTTCAATGGAGGTATTTCTTTCTCCCTTCTCTTTGTTCCCCCTCCCACCAGAGATCTTTTTTCATCTCTACACGTTAAATCATCATCTAGTGCTGTCTTTGTTTGCTTGGGATTTCTGGAAATTACAGCTTCTGGGAGAGAAATGGTATGTTTAGCTCTGAATAATGACAGGCTATTGCACAATGAGTGTCTCCAAAGGAGGGGGGATGAACAGTATTAGTGCTTAATGGCATCAGGCTGGGTAATCAGAGGTCTAATTAGGAAGAGATGATAATTTATTAAATATAATCTTAATTAAAATAGAGCTGAGAGAAATAAAATGAAATCAAGGGCCTAAAGATGCATGTAGGGCTTTTGGCTTCCTTAGCCACCCACATCCTCCCATGTCCCTCTCTCCCAGAGGCTTCTGGATGAATTGAAGCTACATCTGGGATGTTGGAAGTACTTGTTCTTCCATCTGCAAACCCTTCACCTCCAAAGCCCCATCAGGCTCAGCTCCTTCAGACCATCTTCATGTATTTGTCATCTGCATTCACCCCCTGGGAAGGCTGATGTGGCAGCTTTATGCAGATGGTGCTCATCCCTGTATCACCCAGCAGAGCTCCCCAGCTTTCCCTGGGCCTGGCCCTGCTTGACAGGAAGGCTGTGGCTGGAGGTTGAGGTTCCCCCAGGAACACCTGCTGGGTGCAACTCATTCCAGGCAAAGCAAGTGCCTGTGGGAAGCTAAGGAACTCTCCAGGAATTTGCCTTTCCCACCACATCAATCACAGCAGAGTCCTCTTGGATGTCCTGCTCTGCCAGAGGACTGTCACTGTCACTGGTGACCATCAGGGTGCCACGTTCCTCACTCTTAGAAGCAGCTCTGGCCAGTGTAACCCACCCCAGAATCATAGAATGGCTGAGGCTGGAAGGATCCTCAGAGATCATCTAATCCAACCTCCCTGCCTCCAGGGACACCTCTCAATGACCCAGCCCTGATCCCCCTCCCTGAACACTGAACCCAGTCAGGGTGTGATTTCTCCCAGGAAGCTAAAGCCTGGCTGTGCAAGAGGCAGAACTGCTTGTCCAAAAAGAGCTTGTCCAGAGATGGCCAAAGCTACCTGCTGGAAGCTTCACTCATACTTCCACTCCCAGCACAGGGTGCACTTCTTAGCCCTACCCTTCTCTGACAGATATCTGTGATGACAGGTCATTTAAGGAGAACACATCTCCACTAGCCTTCACTGAACCTACTCCTCTCCTTGGGAGTGGGTAAGAGTGAAGCAACACTTCAGTTATGCTCCTTGAATGCATCATGGCAAAGTTACCCAGAAAATCTGTGATGACAATATTGATCTACAAACACATACAGAATAGAAAGAGATGAATTTTGCTCAAGATTCCTGTTGCAGAAAACAATTTATATCAGCCTGGACTGCTGCTGTCCCACTCTTGCACATGTCTCTGTCATTCCCAGAAAGCTGTTGGAGGAGATTTGTTTTTCAGTTTCCAATACATTAGAGCCCAGGTCACTCTGTAGCATTAATGAGTCAGTCAGCAGTGCACCTGAACTCCCAGCCTGCAGCTAAAATGGACCTGCTCAGAACAGAACAACACTGCCAACATCTCACCATGCTGGCTCTCTATAAAATAAACCACAGGGGCAGAAATGCAGATGAGACATCCCTGGTGTCGTTAGTTTAGAACATATTTATCTTGGATTTGGCAGGAGGAACTGGGATGTTGGGCTCCCCTCCCTACCTGGCCTTTATTTCCCATGTCCTGCTCTGGTGGATGTGTCTGGTCAAAGTGGATCTGAGGGAGACAGGAGATGACTACACAATGGACAAGGGCTGGTATGAGCAATGGAGCAATGAACTTACTCCACATAGAGTGGACAGCCAGGGCCTGCAGTGCTCTTCTGCAAGGCAGTAGGCTCCATGCCAGGATCTCCACTTGAGTAGGGACATGTCTCAAGGTTACTCCTTGAGGTTGAGACTCCTTGCCACAACAGTCTCAGTAAGGACACCTGATGTACCTCATATGACTTAAGACACCTATAAGTGAGCAACTGATTCATGCCCTAGAGGAACTGAACTGCTTTTTCCAGGTGGAGATGGAAGGTGAGGAACTGCAGATGCAACAGTCTCTTGTACTTCTGCAGTACCTGCTGTTTGGCAGGCCAGTGTGGGGAAGTCCATGTCACTGCCTGGCTGTGCTACATTTGTTTACAAGGCAAAACGACCTTTCCTGGCAGCTCCTGCTTCACTGGAAAATGTGAAGCAAAAAAGCCCTGAACCCAAAGCTCAGGATGACCTCCGAGGTAATCTGGGCATAACCCTTCTGATGCATGCTGGCAGCACTTCTCCTGAGATGAATGGGAGCCAACTGCTCCAGGCTGCTGCTTCGTACTAGAACATATTTCAATATGCTGATTTAATCTACCTACCTGGCCAAAGCTGTTGCAAACCTGGGGGTACAACATACAATGCCCAATTGGAAATACATGAAGGGAGGTGATAGAAAGAACAAGGTCTGGTGAAGCTGGTGCCTTACGGTGACAGACAAAGAAGTAATTGGTTTTGGCTGCTGCAGGGAGAAGCTGAGGTCAGATTCTGGAATCTCCTGAGGCAGATGAAATGCATAATTTAGCCATTGCTAGACAGAAGGACTCAGAGTCATGGCTGGTCAGTATTTAAAGGCAATATTGACACTGTCTTCTACCTTGCAGAAGGATGAACTGATTCTTCATGGTACCTCAGTGCACTGCTCCCTCCAAACATCAAGATTTATGAGCAGGAACCACACAGGCACTGAACTTTTTCATCTTTCTTTCTTTTCTAGGAATCATTTAATAAATATCTAGGATAGTTGAGCCAGGGCAGTGGCAAGAATCAAAAATAAGCCAGTCTGATAGTTTTATTTTGTTTGCACTGAAGCCGGAATAAATCCATGAACACGAGCAGATTTCTTGCACTCTTAGGCTACTGCAACTAAGACCAGCCTTGGCCACTGAGACAGATGCTGATCTCACTTGCATGTTGTTCATGATAAACAACCCCATTAAGGTCCACCTTATATCCTCAAAAGAAAAGCATGACACCAACTTCTGAGACAGTGCTGCCTCTCAACTGGGAAGAGAAATGCGTTGAGTTAATCCAGTCAGGTTTAGGGCTCTGCTTTAGGATAAGGGGAATTTCACACAGATTCTGCTGAATGTACTAATTTTCTATACCTGCTTTGCAAAAGGGAGCTGAGGGTGACCAGTTCAGCAAAAACAGCCTGTACACTGTGGACAGCTATATGTGTTCTCCATCAGGGTCTGTCTACCTTCAGAATCCAATAAATATTGAATATACAGAGAAAAAGCCTATTTTGATTCATGAATATTACTGTTGCTCTCACTTCTTCATTGCTAATCCCAGAAGAAAGTCTCCTTGCCTCTTGGTCCAAACTGACATAAAACATGTCCAGCTGTTTTAGCAAAAGCCCCATTTCCTGATTTCTCATCACCTTTAATCAAGTAATAAATAAATCCTTGAATCTGAGCAGAGCAGATAGAAGCAGCAACGAATGAACAGCCCAACTGCACAGCTCAGCTGCAAAGGCCCAGGACTTACGAGTATTGGCTGGTCTCATTGTGTCCAACATCTGGGGAATGCAACTTCTGGACTAAGATACGGATGATGCAAATGAAGAGAATGAAGTTCACCTGTTGGGATGGGGAGAAAGGAAACAGAGAAATCCAAAATTAGTATTTTTCTCCGGTGCAAAGAGACATTCATCAGAGAAGAATTCCTTTTACTGCAACACTTTGGCCATGGAGCAAGCTGTTGTTAAAAAGCCATGAGCAGAGAAGCCCACAGTAAACCGACACAGGATGGCAGCCATCTTGGGCCTGACATCAGCCTGCTTGGGACTTTGTGTCATACATCCCAAGTATGATGATGTCAAACCCATAGAGCACAGCTATGCACGACGTCCTGCCGCCGACGCGGTGGGAAAGAGCCTTGGGAGTTAGCGCAGCGGCCGACCTCAGAGCCCTCGGGAGACGCGACACGGCACCAGCTGCTGAGCGGGGCAAAGACTGAGGTGGTGAGCCAAGGAAACCAAAACGAAACACAAAGCAGTATCCACCCAGGCCTCTACCCAGTGCTACTGGGTGTTCTTTCTCTGGAGAGGAGCTGGAGACCTTCTACAGCAGGACAGACCTCAGCAGTGCAGCAGAAAACGTTCTCTCCCAGGATGTTAGACCAGAGGAGTCCAGCTAATCCCTGGATTTTAGGTGGTGTTTTTCACTCAAAACCCCTCCAAGTGCTCCACCAACATACTCAAATCAATATTAACTCAGGCAACCTTATGGAATAGAGGTGTAGAGCCAGGAATGGCAGTTTCCCAATGGCCTGCAGTAAACGGCGTGAACTGAAGGTCAATCTGGTGGCCTTTCAGATCCTATCCACTGAGTCATGTTCTTATTCATGCAACATGTACAATGGGAAAGAGAGTTCTGTGGGCTTGGTTTAGTTTTAGTTTGGCACACAACCTCTTTCTTTATCCTTCCATGGTTAGCAAAGGCACAAATGATTCTGCTTTTTAGAGAGGTAAAGGCTGGGAGGGACTGTGTTAACCAGCCAATCCAATTTCCAATTGTAGTTTCCTCCAGCAACTCCTACATTTCTCTCAACAACAGGTGGATGAAGGAGACCGAAGCACATCTCTCCTTTGGACACTTTTTCAAAGGTTGGGAATGACTGGAAATTAATTGTATTTCCTGGATATGCTATATTGCTGAATCACTTTTTATCCATCCCATGCCATTTGTCATGGTTTCTGCCCATATTTATTTGCTTATAAAAACAGTTCACGTCTGACTTGGTGGCGAGTAAACTACCAGTTCAAACCAGTATTATCTAGGAGAATGACTCTAATAAGCATTCCTAGCACACAAGCTGCAGCACTGAGATCAGAGCTGTTAGCTACTGGCTGTGGTGGCTTACAGTGGGCAAGAGCAAACATGGACACGGGGCAGTGGTGACTCAGGTGGAGTGTGACTCCTGCAGCCTCAGCACTGTGAGGTAGGGGAGATGGCTCCCAGGCTCCTGGAGAAGTTGTTTAGTTTATTTTTCAACCTAGAGTATAATCAGAGGCACTTGCTCTGTTCCCAGTGCTTTGTCTCTTCTATCACACATATATGTATATAGAGAGCTTCATTCCTTTGAGACCTTTGCTTTACTCTCATGGATAGGGAGGAAATGTTGTGCTCCTCCCTGAAGACACCTGCTGTTCATCAGACAGTGGTTATCCTGCCCCTCCTTTGTGACAGGTTTATCTGACATCTGCAGAAGGCAAATCAGAAATTGCTGGATACATTTTGTTTGGCAATGAGGAAATGATATATTGGTGAAAAGGAAACACAGACTCATTGATCTGAGCAGAATAGGGTGTATTTCTTGACCAAAAGTTTATCCCAGAAAAGGGAAAATACTATCTTTAGCTTTCTATGATGAGATAAATATTTTGAGATGTGTATTTCTTTTCAGTGAGGTGAACAGAGAAAGATGTAATTATTCAAACTCTTTCAGTTTGACTAATGCTACAGAAAAAAAAGCCTTCTTGTGAAGGTCTCCAAGTATGTGGAATAGGAAGAAAAAGAGTATGTTTAAAATAGATATATTTGGGTTGATTTGTTGCATTCTTTTTCTTCCCTTCCCACATACATACCTTCATTTCAGGAAACTCAAAGCTCAGTTTAACTCCTTTAAGTTTTGGCTTGATCCCTGACAGAGGAAACGCATGGAGTCCAGCAGGGGTGGAAGGACTGAAGGTTCCTTGGAGGTGTGGTGGTTTCTGTGGTCAGAGCTGACCATATCCAGAGGAGCAAGAGCTCAAGCACTGCTGGTGATTTATTTCAAAATTAGCCAAGCTAACAAGCACTTGTTTTGCAAACACTGAGCTGGAAAGCAGCTTTGTAGGGGATGCTGAAACAAGGGGTGAGTGTCTGTGGGAACTCAGCTAGCCTCTTCTGACCTAGGGAGAAGTTTATGGCAAGATTCATCCTGTTTTATTTTACATCTTTCCATCTACAAGTGAACAAGTCATCCTGGGCTCTGTCTGTCCAGCTCAGAGAAACAAAACCATCCATGGCACAATTCAGCTGATCTAACTCAGACATCCCCTGATTCATTAGCCAAGATGAATTTCCATCTTTCCATCTTTCTTCCATCTCATTCCTCAACCTCCTCTGGCTGCACACACCTGTGGCTACTGCACCAGAGCACCCAAGGCATTCAGCTGAGATGGAGCTGGTCCAATGTAAATCAAAAGAGCTCCAGCTTGGTTGCCTAATCTTCCCATGGTCAGTGTTTAAAAGATGTTTATCTGGAGGGTGAACTTCCTCATCCCAAGCCAGCCATTCCATATACAGTGGGATTTGATCTGTCAATGCATCTTCCACAGACATTTGCAGAACACTTCTCACCACCCCCTCACCCCCCACACTTAGTACTAAAGATGGCTTTGGAGCCAGCAGAATGTGCTGATACTTTACCAAAATAGACACCAAAATAGGAGTTTTAATGATCCACCAGAATGGGGATTCCACTATTTCCTCCCAGCACCTAAAAAGAAACAAAACCACATTTAAAATACCAAGCAAAGCAAGGAAGCAGCCACATGACCTTTTCAGGTACTTGGTTTCTCTAAACACTGCAGACAGCTACTCTAGGTTATGTGAAGAGGCCTAAAGCTGGTGTATGGTCTGGGAAGGGCTAAAGACTTGCTTTGCAGGGGCTGTGAGCACTGGTAGGTGCTTCAGGTGATTTTCCCCTTGGCAGTGGAGGGCTGGGGGATATTATGTCAGGGTGGATGTAGGGGAGGATGATGATTCGCTTCATTTCTTACACTGAGGTTTGCTGTGAAAATCATGGATTCATGAGGTTTCCAACACTACCCACCATCATGGGTGGGGTTTTTGTTAAGCACAGAGCAATTGGCACCATCAGAAACTCCAAAGGACTTAACTGTCCCATAAAAGCTCTCAGAGGAGATGGAGGGAAATGCTGACATGCAGATGCTCACAGTTAGTCAGGTGCACACTGCCCTTTCATTTACAATTCAAGTGGCTCTAATTGGGTCTAGTGCACTTCATTTTTAAAATAAATTCAGGCTACTTGAATGAAGGTGACTTTAATTTGGAGTTAGAATGTTGAAATAGGGGCTTAATGTTGTTTAACCGATCTTACATAATTAGGTTTGATTTAATCTGGATTAATTGCCTCTAGTTTTTCTCTGCAGGTAGTTTTAGGATTAAAAAAAATATGTCAGGTATCAGCCTATCCTATAAAGTCACTTTCTGTTTTACTTGGCACAAAGATACAGAGATTTAAAGCCTTTGTAAAATGCAAAGAAGTCTGTATTATTATTAAGAGTTGCTGAAGCTGAGTGGGAATACAGAGTGAGAAGAATTGGTATCCAGACTGGTTAGAGTCTTTGGTCTCTATCTCATTGTAGAGGCTATTTATTAACAGAGTAAATAAGGTCAGTTATATGCAGATAGAGTGAAACCATAAAAGAAGTCAGTAGCCCTCAGGAAATGTGTGAGCATGACTATAAATCAAAAAAGCAATGAGAAATCTGAGCTGCTCCTCACACTGAAATAAGGACAAATCAGGACACACTCAGAGAGGGAGAACACGCAGGAGAAGAGGAGAGTTAACCATATGCTGCAAAGGCAAGAAGCAAGAGCCTGAAGGTGAGCATGTAAAAAGCACCTGATTCTGCAACTCTCCGGAGTGTTTCTCAAAAAGACTTTTCTAATGACAGTATTCTGGCTGCTTGAGTAACAGCACGAAGGCAAACTGTGGGATCAGATCCTATTTACTCGTGTGCATCCTGCATATCCACCCCCTTTCCTCAGCCATGTTCTAGCCAAGTTGGATAGAAAATATCAAAGGCTACTCTGAGGTTAAAGAGGATGAGTAACTGATCCTAGATCTGCCTGGGGGTGGGGGGGTGGAAAGAGGTTTTAGCCTCTTTTTGTGGGAGAGGTAATGGTGTGATTATTATCTGCTTCATTTAGGGTCAACTCTGCAGGATTCTGAGCATGGAGCAGCTGCTCCTGTAGTTTGCTACTCACAGCATCTTAGGGCCAAGTGAAGCCACCAAGGTCTTCACAGATCCCCTGCAAATATCAGAGAATGGGCTGGGTTGGAAGGGATCTTTCCAGGACACCTAGTGACCCTTGTGCACTGAGCAGGGACATCTGCAACTAGAGCAGGTTGCTCAGAGCCCCAGCCAACCTCACCCTGAATGTCTTCTGGGATGGGGCATTGACCACCTCTCTGGGCACCCAGGGCCAGGCTCTCCCCATCCTCAGTGTAAAAAAAATCTTCCTTAAATATCCTGACCAAGGGATTGGGAACCAAGAGAGTGAGTGACTGGCCTAAACTGACATGAACAGTGTGTCTTCAGGGAGACCTGGGAATGTCTCCAGGCTCATGGTGGTAGGGAAAGCCTGTGCTCTGGCTGCTGCTGGGGTTAGGCAGGATGGGTTACAGCACAGGGCTTTCCCTGGAGAAGAAGGAAGGAGGAACTGCAAAGGAGATACAACCTTACCCGACATCAAAAAAGTAAATCCTGACAACAGTCCAGGCAGTGATGAAGACAGAGGGGGCACCTGCCAACAGAAGAGATGGTGTTAGTCAGAAATCAGCAGCAGCATTGTTCATCTCACTCTCCATCTCTCCTGAGTGCCTGAGATGCCTTCCCTGGAGAGTGGGCAAACCCTTCATGTTTTTAGTGCTTACATCTCAAACATGTTGCCTCCCACTGGCCATCTGAGTTTCCTCTAACTTCTCCCCAGCAGCTTTATCCTCCTGTTCCTGTGCCTACAAACTCCTGCTGGAATGCAAGGACTCTCTAGACATCTGCCCTGGGGACACCTTCATCTAAGGCAGTCACTACCATCTCTCTTCAGCACTGACAAGGAGAAATATGGGCATACAGGGCAGCAGCAGCACAAGTTTGCTTTAGGACAGGACATGTGCTCTTAGGCTCTCTTGCCTGTATTGCCAGGATCTCCCCTGACAGTAAAGAGAGCCTGGAGTGACAAGTTCATGTGCAGATGTCTGTAGCTGGCCAGATGAACTTGCTTCTCAGTCCTTGATCTTCTGCCTGACCAGGGTGATCTTGTTCCATCCCTGTGCCTCTTTTCTCTGCCTCTTGCACTTGATTAAGATTCAAAATACTGCAGGAAGGAGCTGTCACTTTGCTCTCTGTTATTCCAGTGTTGTGTGTTGCTTATTATCAGAGATTTGGGAGTGCAATGGTAACAAACCCACTAAGAACTGTAGTGAGTGCAACCAAATTATTAATTCCTGTGAGATCCATTGCAGCTCCATAGCTTGTGCTCCTGTAAGTGATGGATGACTGAAAGGTCAAGAGATCCTTCAAGCTCCTGACATTTTCTTGTCTTTCCTTAGCCAAGCAACTTCAGAATACATTAGGAGTGCAAGAGATGTCCTTTGATTTAAAATCATCAGCCTTGTGCACGTTACTCCTCACTCTGCCACCCCCTGTGCTGGCAGCAAGGCTGCCTCTGCACAAAGCAGGTTTCAAGAAGGTCTGACCTGTTAACTGCATCTGGAACAAGGCTTTCTGACACCTCTGCTTGTGCTCCCAGTATGGGGAACTGTCTCTGTCCTGCAGGGAAGCTCCAGTCCCTCTGGGTGGAAGTTACTCCATGGCTAACGGATCAAGCCCCAGATCCAGGGTTACCCCAGCACATCACACAATTCCAGTTCTTCTTTGCTTTCCAGATTCTTCCCTGCTCTAATTATTGCTCAGTTCCAGCTATCAAGAGCATGTAATTCTGCTGACTGAGACAAAGATCTGCAGCTAAATGGCTTGAAGGGGAAAAGAGATCTCTGTCTCCTCCTTGGAGAAAGAAGTCGATCTGGTAGGATTCATTTGCATAAGTTTGAAATTCTGCTCTCAGTTACTCTGTGAAGAGTTTAATTCTGTCTTCCTTGGCACATTCTTTTCTCTCTTCTCTTCTCTTCTCTTCTCTTCTCTTCTCTTCTCTTCTCTTCTCTTCTCTTCTCTTCTCTTCTCTTCTC
>JAOEGS010015282.1:0-16979 GCA_025447755.1 Corythornis vintsioides
TTGCCCATGTCCACCTGCCAGTGCCCAGGAAGAGCAATGAGGGAGGGACAGGATCTGCCTGGACAGAGGGTAGGGGTAATTTCTTCAGCCATGCTTTAGTGGGTGATCATTACTGGTTTCATTACCAGTCTGGGCTATACAGACCCTCCTTGCACAGCACAGGGGCAGTTTCATTCATGGGGTTAAGGACCCCAGAGCTCACTGAGAAGGCACGAGGCTGTTTTACTCCCTTGTCTGCATTACTTCCCTCTCCTGACATTCAGGATGACAGCTGAAGCAGAAAACTCTTCTCCACCCATTCACCTAGAAAAATATTCATATACCATAGCTGTTATTTCATGGAAAAATACTAAATGAAAATGGGAATCTTTTGACACAAAAGAAACACCTCTACCATATATTAAATATATTTAATGAAAAGAACAATCAATCTACAGGCTTCTTTACCATGACTTCCCTAAAAGAACACAGAACACACAAGCACTGCACTAACCTCTCAAGAAGCTTTTTGGTGTGTTGCTGCCAACAATGTTAACACCACACAGATGACAGAGGTGAACATTTGAAAGGGAGAGCAGGTCAGAAGCTGTGTATGTTGGGAATATTCAGAGCTCCTTACATTTCAGTGTTGCCTGGAGTTACTTTTAATGGGGCAAAAGCTGTTTGTCACATTTGGTAGGTCTAGAAACAACACATCCTGATTTCATCTGGCTGAAGTGGTCCACCAGACACAGAACTGGGAAAGGCAAAATGTGAATCCATCTGAGAAAGAGAAGTCACTCTCACTGGATCCAAGAGCAGTCAGGTGGACACAAGCCAGGTTGAAACAAAGAACTAATATTTCTGCACTAATATATCTGTCAAGGCCTACACCACCTAATGCCCTCTCTGCTCAACATTTCTGCAGGCTTTCTATTCTTGTTTGGTCCTTTATGACAGGTTTGCTCCTCTGACATTTTTTTCCTCCTGAAATAAATAGTGCTGTGCTCAGTGAAAGTTGTCTGGCCACTGGGCACCTCTGTTGATGTCTCACAGAGAGAGCAGAATTGCAGGTGACAATGAAACTGAGCTTGGTGAGGTGATCACAGCCAGACACAGCCACCCCCTCCAGCCTAGCAGGACACCCAACTGCAAGATGAAATTCACTCTAAGCAGGCACAACTGTGAAGAGTTTTGTTTTACAGGTGGCTATACCTGAAGCAGAGACAGAGCAACATCCAAACACACAGGGAACCTGAGTCAGAGCTCAGAGCTGTAATGCAGGGACCTGCAACTCCTGGCCTGTCTCTGACACTTCCATCTCTCCTGGCAACATGATGCTTTCTCCTCCTGTGCACTAGGTGTTTGGTAAAATAGCTGTTCAAATAAGTTCTGATCCAGGTCTGATGGAAGGAAAAGGTAGATCTTTCCACTTGCCTCAGTGAGCAGTACAGCAACATAAGGCCTCTAAGCCTAAAAATCACCTGGAGAGAGCTTAAATAGTTAAATGTCAATACCTTTAAAATTAGATTTGTGAGATTATGGTGAATTGCCTTTTGGGGGAAGAAGCAACTTCAAAAGCTGATAGAGAGGAGGAAAACATGCTGTTTTACAGCTAAATAAGGTCAAGACATTCTTACTTATATACATTTGAGAGGCACTACACTGTCAAAAGCCAAATATGGACAGGAAATTGGACCCTACAAAATTTGTGTATGAAGAAACTTAATAAATAGCCTTTAAAAGAAATGTTTTGCTTTCCCATAAGGAAATGCTGAATAAAAAAAAAAAAAAAAGCCACTGCATCCAAGTAAGAATAGTATAATGTTAATTATATCCTGATAAATTCCCCAACATCAGTGTGCACAGACACTGGAGTAAACCATTCTTTCAAAAGCTTGGTTTCAACATTTCTCATTAGCTTCTCTACATCAGATATGGAGATGATGACAGAAGTGAAATCTAATAGCAGCTAAAAATGCTACTGCAGTAATTACAAGATAGCTCTTTATCTACAGGCAGCTGCCAGCAGTCCATATTAATTTATCTAAGAGGCTTCATACTGTAGCAAACAGTAATAGTAAATAAGATAAAGAAAAAAAACTTTTAGATAAATAACCACAAATACTTCATCTGTCTTACTCTAGCTACTGAGTTCTTTTTTTAAAAAAAATACACATTCAGTCTTCATTATTCATAGTTTTCTTTTCACTTTTTTCCCCCCAGTGTGAATTTTCTTTACAGTTACATTTTTTTTCCATTGTTAGCTTTCCTGCAAACAAAATGCAAATTCCAGAGAATTTTAAAATAGCAACAGAGCTAAGTTATGTTCAGATTTATCAGAGAACTCTCGAGTGTTTATGTGTGTTTTTGATTGTGGATATGTTCTGAAAGGCTGCTGATGTTCATAATACTATAGTTCTCTTGAGGGAAGGCAAAAGCTATCTTGGGTGAGTTGTTACAGAATTTAGAGGTTCCTCTGCATAGCTCAGAGATGATATATAGCAAATACAAGGGAAAGTTAGAACAGCCCTAGAGTCCAAGCTTCTTATTCCTACTCCTGAAGGCACAGTATGTCTTACACACCCAGAAAGGCTTGTTATTACAACTCCCATATTTTTTGTCATCTTGCCATGGTTAATCTTGAAATGCACCAAAGTAATAATGTCTAAGTTTTAACAGTCAACATTTCCTATTCTCCCTTCAACAAAGGGATTTTTCTATGACCCTTCATCAAAACCATGTAGCTGCACACGGGGTTTTCATTCAGGTGCAGGGTGGATACACTCAATACCCTTTTTTGCCTGACATACACAACCACAATATTTAACACTCTTTTACAAGAGACTGACTGGCTGCCTAGTTTGTTTCCTAAGACCATGAACAGGAGTGAACTCTAATAATAAATCCAGCTTTTACCTGTTTCTGCAAAAACTGTTTCCCAACTGGCCACCCTTGTGCACATGAATAGAAGATGAGCAAAAAGATATCTTGTGATCAACAGAGCTGTTGCTCCTTCCAGAGGAGCAAGCAGACTGACCTGACAGGGGCTTGTAAGAAAGCAGGGGGGGTCTGTTCACAAGGGTTTGTAGCAACAGGACAAGGGGTGATGGCTTTAAGCTAGAAAAGGGTAGATTTAGATTAGACATTAGGAAAAAGTTCTTTACTATGAGGGTGCTAGATCACAGGAATGGGTTGCCCAGAGAGGTGGTGGAGACCCCATCCCTGGAGACATTCAAGGCCAGGCTTGATGAGGCTCTGAGCAGCCTGAGCTAGTTAGAGATGTCCCTGCTGAGTGCAGGGGGTTGGACTAGATGATCTTTGGAGGTCATCTTCCAACCTGACACATTCTATGACTCTATGAATTTCCACACAGAGAGGACTCCCTTAACCCTTCTTTCAGGCTACTTTAATCCTTGAATAGAACCCCAAAATGCCCTATGGCATCAAAACATGAGCCCCTATTTTTGCCCCTTTTCTTTCTGAAGCCTTTTATATCATCTGTATTCCCCCAGACTTGGAACATCTATGTTCTGAAGCCTGCAGTCTGTTGGGTATCATATTTACACCGAGTTTTAAGAAAATCCACACCATACTTCCTGATAATCCAAGGGTGAAAAAAAATTTGTTGTTCTCAGGAATCACCACAATATTAAATATTGCTGCATTCAAACCTTTCCACTCAAACATCACCAATCCAAACAACCACAAAAGCACTGGGGTATATCCACAAGCTGGCTTTGACACAAACACCAGAACAACCAGCAGCACTGCAATAGTTAAGAGTGTTGCCATACAAGTGGTAATAATAGGCTTCAGCACTAATCCTCTGTTGTGCAGACTGAGTAAAGCTCATAGTTGCTTCAGTTCTCTTGTTCCAGTCTGGCTTCTAATTCAAAACACAGTCATATATCAGTTTACATTGTGAAGGTCATACCTACAAGGCCAGGAATGTTCCCTCCTTAAATAGGAGTGCAAGCTCATAAAATCTGTGCAAATACAGACACAAATCTAAGCCATTAGGGATGTCTGGATCTCCTGCCCCTGTGGATCCATCACAAACACTGAATGCAGGATGCATCAGCATTTTGTTTCAGGTCAGAAGCAACCTTATTTAATGACCCTGCCCAACTGTCCCCACATTGTCAACACCAGACTGTGATCTCCAGGAACAGAAACTTCATTCTGTCCTGAAGTTAAACTGAAAGATGCACTCTAGCAACAAAAGGGCATTCAGCCCTCACCCTGCTTCTACAGACCCATTCCTGCTCATTCCCCCTGCTTGGTCCACATGGATAGAGCCCCAGGGACAGTTGCCTCCCTAGATTCTGAGTTTTCTATGTCAAACAAACACTAAAAATCAAGTGATCTTCAGAGTCTCCCACGTTCTTTAAGGGCACCAAAACACCAAAGCTCACTCTACATACATTTTGGGAGGGGAGGAGTAGGAAGAGAAAAAAGGAATGAGGAGTGCTGCTGCCTGCTATTACCTCAGTTATCCAGTCTGGGAATCAGAGAGGCTGGTGACAATGCACCTTCAAAGACAACAAGGGTCAACTGTTTGTTTCTCAGGGACTGGACACACTATTCATTTTTCATTTGGCAGTGCTGTTCTTGGAACAAGCCATTGACTATTGCCATTAAGACCAGGCTTTCAGCCAGCAGGGGCAAGGATGCACTTTACAATTTGCACTTCTAATTTACTGCTGTACCTGGAGCAACATCCTGTTTGATATGGTAAATTAAGCAGGAGTAACAAGGGGGATTTTTATTTTGCCCAGTTACACCTCTGTGTTCAGTTACCTACCCAAATTAAAAAAAAAAAATAAAAAAAAATCAGAAGGTGTCTTTCCAGCCCTTGATACAAAGTCTGAGCTATGAAACCTGGCTGAATGACTTCACTGAGTGTGGAACTGCTCCATGTACTCTTTGTTGGCTGCAGCCCCCCAGAAGGGACACTTTCCCTCTTTTTTAATGAGGCAATAGAGTCCATCAGTGACCTGCACTACTGCAGAATGGATTTACAGTATTTCTCAGTGCCTAGCACTGGGGGCTGCTGTATCTTATCTGTTCCAGTTAAACACTCAACTGCAAGCTTAGTTGTACATTTCAGAAGCCCACGTTTATTTTCAAAGCTGGGTATTTTCTGAGATACAGGAACAAGTCCTGCAGCCTGGCATGCTGTCCTGGCTCCACTCCTTTCCCACCATGTCCTCAACAGCCACCTCATGTTCCCCTTCTCCCACTCTCCAATACCCTGAACTCATTTTCCAGTGCCTAACACTGTACCACCAGGGTTCCTCTACATGCTCAGTCCTCCCATCCAGTACTTTCTCACATCCCCTGTGTATAGCAGGGCTATATCCAGAGGAACCAAAACCAGGTTACAAAAAAATGCTAATTTTATTCTGAAGTGAAGCAATCAGGTAAAAGTGGATTGAAACCATTTATTATTACTCTTATGTGGGGTTGGATTTATTGGATAGAGATGGCAAAAATATGTTAATGCTCATGTATGAATACAGCCTCCAATACACCAGAAAAAAAAAAATGGGAAAGCTTTCTGGGACAACTCCAGACTGCCTCAGTCTGTAATTATTGTTCATATCAAAATATCCTTTGGCTATACAGAAAAATGCATCCTCTTTCACAAGGTTTTTAAATGATTCATATCCTTGACTTGCAAAACCTCTCGTCTGTCACAGATTACTCAAAGACTCAAGAGGAAACCCTGAAAATATTATACTGCCTTTATAGAGGAGGTATTTTCCCAAAATCCAAATGGTTTTAAAATGAAAATACCTCGCATTAAAAAAATGAAATAAAAATGCCATCAACAGAAAACTTAGGTTTATTTTCAGCAGAAATACACAAAAGAGCCAGGACTGCAACCACGAACTCAGAAGCAGAAAAAGGAAATCCCATCATACATAAACCCACTTAAAGACAACATTCAGTGGAGCTGTATGAGCTCCTTATTACCCTAATGCTTACAACCAAAAAAAGCAGCAATAAACACAAAGGCAAAGGGGCAAGGGGGACTTACCTATGAGATACATGCCAATCCAGTCCCCTGCATCCACTTCTTCCTTTATATCCCAATATATCACTAGGTCCTGTGAATGGCCAATAGAGTAGTAGGAGCTGCTGACCATCAGGGTAGAGCGGCTGTCTGAAGTGACCAGATCCGTGTCACTGGTAGACCTGGGGATGGTGACAGTCTCGTGGGAATTGTTCCTGATGTCCATGTTATGGAACTGCTCAGGGTTGTAGCTGTATCTCAGAGGCTCTTTGCACCGGCGCCGGTTCTGGGAGTTCCTAGATGGAGATGCCATGGCTGCCAGGCCCAGGAACCTGTTTTGGTACAGATTCTGTGAAGAAAAATAAAAAAAAAAAAAAGGATGCTTTTTACAGTAATATTCATCTTTCAGTGGTGTCAAAGCTCATCAGAAAATGAGAAAGCAGCAGATCTTTTTCCATCTGGCGCTGCAAAAAAAGAGGCTTGAAAAGGTGTAGCAGGAAACCCAGCACTAAATCAACTCCTACTCCATCATTCTTACCATGAAAACAAGTGTAAGAGCAACAAGCCTTGCAGCACCGAGCTCAGCAACAACCAGCAGTGCAAGGGAATGGATAGTAGCTGGTTTCCTCCATGGTAATGCATGCATCCAGACACAAGCATCCAACTGCCAGAGCCAGCCTCTGTCAACATCAGGAGACAGCCCGAGTTTGAGACCCCAAGTTAAGTCTTCTCCCCAGGAATTCTTGTTACATTCTCAGAGGAATCTTTCTTAAAGAGCAGCCGCCCCAGAGACAGTGTTCCATCTGGAGAGCCTGTTTAGCAGTGAGTAAGAGCTGAGGAGAAAAGGCCATGAAAATGGAGTGATCCCTGCTCCCCCAACAGGGATGCCTTCGCTGGAGCGTGAACACAGACTGAGCGGCGCAGGGTCACCCAGAGCAGCCGACAGCTGCCGGTGCCACTGCTCTGCCTTTTGGAGGAGGCTGAGACACTGCACACCCGCTCTGGCAGGAATTTGGGAATGCCCCAGACACTTAATGGGAACCCAAGAAGGTCACTACAGTGTAGTCATCACCCTAGTAGTTAAAGAAGTATTCAAATTCCAACCTGTGCTGCTTCCTCCAGGCAAGGCGAGTGACGCCTACAGAACGCATGGAGGCTGGTGTGGGAGTTAAGGGCTCCTGTGAGCTGGCAGGTGGAGAATGCTTAAGTTATGACTGGCTTCAACTTTGATGTGAAGACATGCTCTGATACTGATCAAAATACTGGTTATTCCTTACTTGAGTGCTGCTTGTTTTTTCCATTCTCCTTTCCAGCTTTGCCTCTTTTCTCCCTGCAGCTCTGCTATTTCAATCACTCAGCTTTTCATTATTCATTAGCCTTCCATTATGCTTCTGTTGCCAACCATGCTGTCAAGTCCGTTGGATACAGAACCAGACAGCTTTCCAGTATGCTATGAAATGCTTTTCACATGATCAGAAGTCAAATCATCCTTTTGAACTCAAACAAATTAAGCAGAAGAAAAATCACAGTTCCTTTGTCCAGCCAAGCAGTTATTTAACCCTGGCTTTATGAAGCTGTGGTAGCACAGAACAATAAATTGTGAAAAAAAAATAACATTTTTCTATTAAATACCCATTTTTTGTGGCATAAATAAGATCCATTATCACATCTTAGGATTCCATTGCATAAGAGAGAACAAAACAATTCACTTGGCATTGTTGGTATCCCTGCAATATGCTGTCACTTGACAGACACTGCCCTACAACACTTGCAGTCCATTGACCCACATCCTCCCTTACTGCATTAAACAGGGTTTATCAGCAAAAACAGCTCCGTGGGAATGTCACACCTTGTAGGAAGTGCTCACAAGATTGAAGCTAATAATGCAAAAGGCCACACTAGAGATACAGAAATAGGAGGAGGGCAGCATGCCATACAGACCAGTACTCCCTGGAAACAGAAAATGGTTGATTTGGGGTTTTTTTGTGTGTTTTTTGTTTGGTTGGTTTTCTTGTTTGGGTTTTTTAAAATCAAAAAACAGGGCCTCACATGCTGTGAACATCTTCCAACCTGGGAAGCACTCGTGGACAGGCACAACTACCCTGCTCCAGTCACTAAGGTGGAATTGATGGGAGTTTCTGCCACTTAGCAAAGGGCATCTGCTGCCACAGCAGCACCCCAGACAACTGCTGGGGGCTTTATAAAGGTGAGAGAGCAACACAAAGAACTTCAAGCCCACTCTTCTGGATGACTCTGTACCATCAACATGGTATCTTCACTCACAGCACACTACCCAAAAGCTACTTCAGTTCAAAGGCAGACTTTTTTATTTCTGGTGACTAATTACCCCAGGGAGTAGTGGTGCTGCAGATACTCTCATTTTTTGGATGTTAATGGATGTAGAGTATTAATTGTTTGCTTTCAAATTAAATTAGACTTAAACATTTTTTTTTTTCAGTTTCAGCACCACTTTAAGCAGTTTTAATGAAAATGGTCAACACAACACTACGTTCTAATTCCATAAATTTTTATTTTCCCTGTAGGTTGATGCCAATGGAACAAATAGTATAATCTGAAAGCAACCCAGTCTCTAGAAATCTGAGTCTCTCATACTCCCAGCATCTATTCTACACAAATACATTAATCTGAATAAAGAAAGAAAGAAATCCCCAAACTGAAAAATCCCAAATGGGACAATAGCCACTCAATCATCTGGATTAAATAATGGCATCAAAATACAAGCATGGCTATATGAATAAGGAGAAAAAAAAAAGGCTGGAAAAAACCAAGCTACTCCCCATTTTATTACCAGCTTTGCATGTTTTATGTGCAACTGTTTAAAGCACCCATAGAGCCACAGAGCCCTGGCCATTGCACACCCACAGCCCCAGAGCCCTGGCCATTGCACACCCACAGCCCCAGAGCCCTGGCCTTTGCACACCCACAGCCCCAGAGCCCTGGCCGCTGCAAGACAGCTTGAAAAAAACTGCAAAGGCATCCTCTTGATGGCTTTTGGAATCAGTCTGATCCACCATAAACACCTATTATATATTAAAAAATAGTATTTTTTTAGAGGTTTGAGGTTTGTATTTTCTCTGTCCCTTGGCAGAGATGTGTACACCACTTGGCTATTTCCTACAGTTGAACTCATCTAGGATGGGAGGGATGAGCTGACAAGTACAACATTTCAGTTACACCAGCAATGTCCACTCACTTTAGTTTTTGACACCTGAGGCAGCAGATGCAAAGATCTTCCTCTTTATATCCCTCATTTGCACATACACAACATGTAGTACAATGTACAAAAGTGATTTTCAGTTTATTGTATAGTAAACAACTTGTAAATTAACATTTTGTCAGAAATGCAAATACCACTACTGGTGGAAAACAGAGCTTTTCTACTGCCATCAGCTACACCAGCATAAATAAGCATTTACTCCAGAAACAGCACTTTTGTGTACAGCCAGCTGTGGCAATAAGCACTCAGGTATAAAATATTAGTGTGCTGAGCAAAAACACTCCCTCTGATTTTCATCAAGTGCTGGAAAGCTTTGTCTCTAAATATCTACCAGCCACATAAAAGTCCTACTCAAAATGAGACTTTAGGAGGATTATCTGTGGGCAGAACTCATCTCTTATTTATGTCACTTAGTGCATATAAATGCAACTGCAATCCCTGACAGGGGAAAGGAGGAAGGAGCAGCCAGAAGTAATTGACAGATGAGATCTGATTGTAAAGAAAACTGATCTCAAAAAAGTACACAGAGGAAACCAATAATCAACAAATATAAAGAAAAATATTTCAGCAATTTTTGTCCCATATTGTCTCCCTTTCACACCTCTCCTTGCCCAATTCCTGTTTGGCACTGAGACAGCAGAGAGCTCTTGTCCCCAGTGCCTTTTCCTTCACCACTGAGAAATCCATACCCTCTCCTTTCCCAGGACAGGAAGGATCCTTTGCCTGGAAGGCTTCACCCCATGACTGCCAGCTCAATTTCACCCCAGGACTCAGAGCTGCTGTGCAGCAACTTCCCCTGAAGAGCTGTAGGGTTTTTTTTTTCACATTTGAGTTGATTTTAGACCATGCCAAAAACAGGCACCATGCTTTTGCAATACAGAGATAAATCTCAGCTAAGCCTCTGCAAGGATCTGAGTCTCTGTACAATTAAGAGCTGCCTACTTAGATACTTGGACTGACACTTGTTGCCTCCTATTGCTGCTTTGTTGGAGATGCATTTTGTGCAGGTCAGGATGGTGGTACAATGGGCTTTTACTGTCCATACCAGAGGTGTTATATGAGTGAAATACAACCCAGCACTGGCAGATGAAGAACTTAAAGGGAACAATCAAGGTGGCAATAGCAGCCAGCACAACTAAGCAAGACACGTGTAGTTGTTCAGATGTCTGCAAGCATCAACACAACCAGAATTCCAAGAAAGACAGTGAAACTGCTTTGAATGGAAGTTTTGGATGTAGGGCATTTATCCATGTGAAAATGTAACAGGCCAGCCATCCAATCTGATGCCACAGACACATCAGATGTGGAGTCAGTCTCTTGGTTGCTCCAGCAGACATGAAGGTTGTGATAAGCTCCCAGCCTTCATTTGCAAGGCTTCTATGTTTTGTAAAAGCCAAGAAGGAGCCAAGACAGATTTAAAAAAATATTTTGAGTAGCCTGGTAAAAGTGATAAGTTATGACAGCAAACATCTTCTGCCCATCTTCCAGGAAGGTAAGACCATGTGTATCTAGAAGGATATTATACTAACAGAAACAGAGGGTAGCAATGGTCTGTATGAAAGGTTTAATTGGCTTAGGGACAGCCCAGGTGCAAACACCTAGAGCAAACTCCTGAGGCTGGGTCAGGAAGATAAGCAGGAAAGCAAAAGTGACTACAGCCCCTGAAAGGTGATGTGATGGGATTCTGCAAGCCAGAGTTTTGAGGCAGATGTAATTTAACTTGAAGGTGAGCCTACTGAAAAGGCCTTCAGCAAGTAAAACTGTTTTACTAGAGCATAAATTAGAATAAGGTAAGTTCTGAAAGACAGAAAAATCTGCTCTGTTGGATGGAAGAGTAACAAAGCTGGATGAAAGCAAAAAAAGGCAATAATGAAAGTTGCTGCTGCTCCTCACACACCAAGACTTGCCCCTCTACGTCCCTGGGTTGAAAGCAAGACTCAAATTCTTCCTCCAAGCAAATGCTCCTGCTTTTCAGAGTCCTAAAGATTTGCTGTAGGATCTGCTCTCTGTTCTTCCCAGCAACTTCTCATCTCCACTCCCAGCACACCCTCAATCTTTTCCCCATCTGCTCCCAGCCCTAGCCCAGAGAGTCCCTTAGCTGCCACCTTTGAGCAGCTTTCAGGGAAGGTACACTCTCCTTCTGCTGATCTCTGACCCAGCAAAGGGTAAACAAAGGACATTAAATATAGCTCATAGTACAATCAAGTCCAGTAAATGTGGACTTATGGTCCAAGAAACTATACTAAATCCTCTCCAAATGGTTCATTGTTGAGCTTTATGTTTTCAGCAAGCAAATTGCCAAGCTTGGAACTGGAGAATGCTATGAAGCCAGAGGGCTTGGAAAGCACAGACAACTTTATAGGAACAGGTCATTTCTTTGAGAGGCACAGGAATGGTTTCTCAGAGCTTCAAAGGAGTCCTTTAATAGCATGAGGGAGTCACAGGCTTCCACAGCAGACCAACACCCTTCTGCCTGCAAGATACTTCAGAGCATACAGATGAAGCTGCTGCTCTTGGGGAGAGTGAAATGAAGGCTGCAAACATTTCCTAGCATCGTAACAATAAAGAATCTTTAAGTGCATTTGTCTCAATATTGCCTATCTGTGGCATGAGATCTATATTTATGCCTCTAATAAACACTAATCAGAACTCAAAGCCATTACACATCAGCAGTGGGACAAATGGATGTTACCAGGTAGTTCATTTTTTCATTTCCTGACCTTTGTGCATTTCCAGTCTGGCTGTGCTGCTGCATTAATGTATCTTCTTACATTTAACATTGCTTCAGTGATGTGCAGATCATTGCACAAATTGGAATCAAAATAAAAGCGTTGGCCTCAAGGTCAGCCTGGCAAGATTCAGTGCCAGGGGCTGGGATTGATTCTCCACACAGCCCTATTAGTCATAAGGCAGCAGAAGCTGGCAGGGCAGGAACCAGAGGTACTCTTAGCATCGACAAAGAAAAGCACAATTAAGAGCAGGCCACGTTTTCTGAGAGCACTTAACCAATCTCTTTGGCATAAGCAGATGGAAGCTGGAATATGGGGCAGTGATTGGAGGGAAATTCTGGGAGGTCAGCAAAAGAAAGGAAAAAAATGAACAGGTTTTTTTTTTTTCTTCTCTTTCTGGAAGAGTTCTGTCTAATAAACCCAAGAGAACACTCTGAAAAATACACACTTCACATTTCCTGTTCCATAACTCCAAGAATCAAGATTTGTACTCTTGTAATTATATAAAACAACCGAGTTTGTGAATAAATTGACATTTTAGCAGTTTCAGATGAGACCATTCCAAGCTTTTACCCTGTAGAAGCCTTATTGCTAGCTAAGGGCAATTAACAATCTTCCATTCCACGCCTTTGTACTGGCACAGTGATAATCCAGTTCACTACATAAAGCACTGGCAAGTTACTTCAAGAGAATCCAGCTAAAGACAAAATTATTTTCTTAATTTCTCCTAAATCAGTAGCAGAAAAACAGTGTTGTCTCAGCAGTTTGGCACAGCAAGGGATAAGAAAAGGCCAGACTTACCCAGCACAGGAAAGATTTTAAAACACTGCCAGTATTTTTGAAGGACATATTTGGGTAAACATCAATATGGCCTGAACAGAAAAATCTCAGATAATTGTAAAGGAATAATAAAATGGCTTAAACCGAAATAACACTAGATGGCTTCACTTTGTTCTTTCTACACTACAAGACTGAAGTAGGAATCTGCTTATATGTTACTCTCAAATACTCCCAAGTCCACAACACTTTGCCAGGGATTGAGCACATGCTATAGGAAATGTATTTTTGATCGTGTTGGTTTTAAGCATCAGAAGCAGGCAGAGAAGCTCTGCTGCAGTACCAGAGGCAGGACAGGGACTACCTCTCACCAGGTGCAAGATGAAGCACTCACTGGTAGGACAACTCACCCTCTCTCAGCATCCTCACATCCATAAAGGCCAGCAGGGACCACACCAGCTTCATAGATACACAGTCCTAGTGGCTGTGGTGCCAAAGACCAAAAATCTCTGCTCCTCATCTTTGCAAAACCAAGGGCAATATTTTTGAACAAGAATCATTGCAAGAAAAAAACCAAAACAAAACAAAAAGCAACCATTCTGTAGCAGGCACCAGTACTAGTTTAATCTGATATTTGAAGTAGAGAAGTATTGCTCTCAGGAGAGAGCTGTCCCAAAAGAAAAGAGAAAGCTGTCCCACCAGTCAATTCAAGAATCATCACTGCATTCATCAGGTCCATGCACAGCATGACTCTGCTGCTCCCCAGGAATGCTATGTACTCCAAAAGGGATTTTAGGAGGGAGAAGGTAAGAACAGGGATGCTCTTCTCCTCTGCAGGCTAAAAATACTGCTGCAGAGATATTCAGGAATATCCATTTCCCAGAACTGTCAGGAACAGTCATTTCTCTGCTCAGAAGTATTTCCACATTACCTATAATTCTTTCCAGAGTCCAAATAATCCTCTGAAAACTTTTTGCAGACAAACCTCTTAATTTCATATGATATGTGAGAATATAAAAATCCCACCCTACTGTCTATAAGGAATGTTTTATGCCTTCCAACATGACACTTATTTTTCCAAAACCTAAGTTCATGTGGTGTGCAGTGTATGTAGCTACCAGAGAGGAGTTGTCTGAGGCATCACACAGGTATCAAGAGCCAATGATGTATAAAATCCACACACAAAAAAAGCAACAGAAAGCAACCAAGCCCAGATATCAAAAGTGGAATTTTTAACACCCTTCATGCATGAGTATGACTCCTTGCAAATGGAAGTGTGCAGCACAAACGAGCCCACACATACACACCACGAGATGTTCAGCAGTTACACCCTGTCAAGTCTCTCTTGGCACCACAAGTGCCATCCCCTGCAAGAGCTGAGCAGTTGCCCTCCTGCCACCCTATTCCAGACCCCTGTTTGTGCCACATGCCCAGGTGATTGTGCACCTTCTTCCCACCTCTTTTTATTCTCAGGGAATACCTTCTCCTCACTCATCACTGTTACCACCACCCCCTCACTCATGGGTCCTTGCTGCACCAGCCATAGGACAGACAGTGGATTAACATGGGAACAATAAACACAACTCAACAGGGATGGAAGAAGGTTGGGGTTTTTTTTCTGTCCTGGTTCTTTCCAGCTGCCCACAGGGGCTGACCCCCACTCCACAGCAAGGAGAACATTCTACATCTCCTTTTCCATTCATTACTCCTACACTGTCATTATTCTTACCCCAATCTGTGTTAAGAGAGAAGTCACTTGAAGCATCTGTATCTCCCCAGACAGCAGGGCAGGGCTGAGACACTAAGGTGTTATTAGCAGCTGTATTAAGGCAAACATCAACCACTCCTTTCATCTACAAACAGCAACCATTGCAATAAGACTGTCAAGCAGACAGCAGCTTCTGAGCATTCTCAGCTCCATCTTCTACCTTGCAGTGAGGCCTAGACTATTCCCTGACATTTGAAAATTAAGTGGCTACCAAGATCCTGTTATTATCCTGTTCCCTCCAGACAAATACAGGAATGCCATCCAGATGAGTGTGCTTGATTTTGCTGCTGGTAAAATTAAAGGCAAAACTCCCTGACTTCAACGTGGAACAAAGTGACTTTGTAAAGCAAAGGAATGCCCAGAGAGATGCCAACAGCTGCAGTTAGCAAGGGATAATCCAGACCTGCAAATCAAAACTTGGTATTTTAACTAAAACACTTAAATGTTTTCAACCCTGCTACAATCCATTCTGTTGGAAAACACATCAGAGAAACACGTGGAGCAGCAAGTTGCATATTAGGGCATCAATCACAGAAACTACTCTTAAAATGAGATCTCAAAACCTAGAAACAAGGCTGTCATTTGACAGGTTAGGATTCATTTATATTGTCATCTTTTTACATCATGATACCTTAGTGTTTTTAACCTATGTAGTGGTATTAAGAGAATTCAACACCTTTTTCATTTTTTTCTAAGCCTCTCATGGGTTTAAACTGGAACACCAGACATTGAATGTTTTTTGACTGCCATCAAAAATTTATCATTACCTTGTGGGTTTTGTCCCATGTCAGTCAAGTATTCAAAGTTCAACTGCCACTTTTAAGCATGCTTGCTCTCAGACTGATTGCTTATGGATATATACTCTTGGGGACATTATGACAACATCCTGCAGTCTTTTATAATTAAATGTTTTAAAATATAAACATTTAAAGGTCATTATGCATTTTGTTTGTTTGGGGCTTTTTTTAATCCATTATAAACAAAAATTTGAGGATCAAGACTGAGTTTGCAGTCAAAAAGAGTAAGGAAAAGTGATTTATGCCTAGTAATGCCTCACACCTAGTAATTTATTCTTCAAAAGATACAAGTGAAAATTTTAAACTATGCTTTGGGGGGTCTGGCAGTAGTGTTGAGTGAGATTTCTCTGCTCCTGGACAGGTAAAACTAGCCTCAGATATGTATCCCCAACCCAGATTGCCACTTCACTGTTTCATCATCAGTAGGAGATGTTTATGTTTTGATTGTATAAATCATGAGGCATTGCTACTATAACTGTACTCCTGAGAAAGCAAAGAACTGGGCAAACTATCCCAAGAGGAAATGACTAATTCCAGTATTACAGCACGTAGTTAAAATTCAGATTCCACAAGGAGCATGCAGTGGCTTTATCTAAGGCACAAAGATACTCCAACATGAGAACAGAGGCTGCATCCAGAACTCTTCTCCTCTGGGTCACTGCAAGGCAATTCTGAGCTCCATGGCAAGGGTTTTCTGGGGAACTGCTAGCCAAGGATAAACTAAATGTTGCCCACCCTGGAAAACAAGTATGGGAATAAAGTAGATTTTTTCAAAGTAGAAGAACTGGAGAAAAACTAGATCAAGTAGATGTAGAAAAGCAAACTGGGGCAGCCTCCTCCAAGAAAATATAAGCAAGTCAAGCCCTGCTGACTACCATTACCATGAGAAACTGGATGTGCACAGAGATGTCAAGGCCTGTTGTGACAGTGTGATTTCTAACCTCACCCTTGCTTACTTTGCAGCTAGTACACCTCTAATAATTAGACATTACTATGCTGTATGGCACTGTCCTATGTACAGGCATGTGCATCTGCCCACATTACTGAGTGAGGTTCAAATTTACTTTCTCTTTCACCCTAGTACAAAAGGGTTTGTAGTCCTGTGTTCAAAACATCTCATGAGAGTTTCCAAAGAGGAACATCTGCAAAGGTGACTAGAGAAGTTTTATTTCACTTGCTCACAGGCAAAAGCACAAGAATGGTTCTGAATAAAGATTCAAGCCATAGTTCCAATTAATTTTACTGAGGACTGTTAGTTAAAACTTAACCCAATGTTTTTTTGCTTCCATTAAAACCTCATAGAGGAGAAGTAATTACAGTTTAAAGCTACACTTAAAATAAGGCCCAAAGGAGAATTTTATTACCTATTTTTTCCACTAAAAACTCCTCTTTAAAGACTGAGATTTAAAAGAACACAATCTATGAAGGATGAAGTTCTGGGGCACTGCAAGGAATGTCTGCAGTTTAATTGGTATTTGTAGAAGCCTGCACAAGTATGCAAGTTGAATTTGGTTCTAAAGGCATTAAACCAGAGTCCTAGAAAGACCAAGACATACACATCATCATGTAGCAAGGCTGCAGCCATGACAGTGGCCATACCTTGCTTGGGTGTCTTCACATGGGACCTTCTCCTAAGGTCAATGAGAACTATAATCCATAATAATAATAA
>JAOEGS010015282.1:19926-53308 GCA_025447755.1 Corythornis vintsioides
ATTGCTGGATAAAATGCTGTTGGACAACCTTAAGCAGCAAAACTGGACTGTCAATGAGGGTAAAACTTAACTTTTGAACAGGTATTTCTATTGGGGTTGTTTAGCACCACTAGAATTTGTATATATGGGTTTGTGCAGTGAGGTCTGGGGGTGGGAGGGGAAGGGGTGATATAGGGGTGGCTTCTGGGAGAAGCTGCATTCCAGAGCAGACAGATGAACCCAAAGGAGGCTGTGACCCTGTGGGAAGCCCACACTGGAGTAGGCTCCTCTCAGGACCTGTGGAGAAAGAGGAGCTCCCACTGGAGCAGGTTTGCTGGCAGGACTTGTGACCCTATGGGGAACCCATGATGGAGCAGTCTGCTCCTGAAGGACTGCATCCACAAAAGACATCCACACTAGACAAATGATTTAAGAGCTGCAGCCTGTGGGAAGGACTTCATATTCAAGAGGTTTGGGGAAAACTGTCTCTCATGGGACGGACTTCATGTTAGAGCAGGGGAAGAGTGTGGGGAGTCTGCCTGAGAAAGAAGGAGCAGCAGAGACAACAGTGTGGTGAACTGATCACAGTCCCCATGCCCTGCACTGCTGAGGGGGGAAGAGGGAGAGAACTCAGGACTGAAGTTCAGCTGAGGTAAAATGGAGAGGTGAGGGGAAGGCTGTTTAAGATTTGGTTTTGCTTATCATTGCCCCACTCTGATGTGATAGGGAGTAAATTAAACTGAGTCTGTTTTGCCCATGATGGTGATGCTGAGTGATCTATCCCAGTCCTTATCTCAGCCCACAAGGCTTTCCTTGTATTTTCTCCCCTGTCCAGTGGAGGAGCTTTGGTGGTCTGGCATCCAGTCAGGGTCCACCCATCACAGTGAAAGACCTGGAAACAGAGAAGACACTAACCTGACATTTCTCACTTTAACAGATTAGCTTAATGGTCACACACTAACATTTCTGGTGTATTTTCTCTCAGTGTTAATGATAATTAGCTGCATTTTTCTAAACTTTAGCCAGAAGCCAAATGTATCCAGAGACATTCAGGTCTGATTCAGAAAGCTTTCCTGGAAACAAAACCCAACAGCCTTGTTAGCAGTGAACTAACAAAGGTTTTTTTTTTTGCAGAGCTCTTACCCTTCATCACCACCAACTCCCTACTGCTTTTACCTGCATGTCTTTGTTTCTGATGGTGCCCTTAAACCTCCTTATGCTTTCCAAAAATACAGGTATTCCCTTACAAGGCTGGCAGATAATAAGCAAATACAGAGAACTGTTCCTTCAATTGAACTGGTGCTGGAAATAGGGACTGACGTAAGCAGGAAGGAACTGTGCCAGAAATTAATCTATTAATTTCTCCATTAAGATACAACTATCATCCCAGCCAATATTTATATTACTCTAATTAAAAAGACATTAGGAAAGCAACGACTCCTCTTTACAGCTCCACTTCACCTCCTACCACTGCCTCCCCATCTGCTGCCCTTGCTGGGACAGCCAGCACCAGCTGAGAGCCTCCAGGAC
The DNA here is from genome assembly GCA_025447755.1 of Corythornis vintsioides. NCBI lineage: Eukaryota > Metazoa > Chordata > Aves > Coraciiformes > Alcedinidae > Corythornis > Corythornis vintsioides. The sequence continues at coordinate 21,436 of JAOEGS010015282.1, forward strand.
AAGTCAAGGTGGGTTTTCATGTTGCAGCTTGGCTGACCAGCCCCCCTTTTGCACTCAGATGGATTTTGGTGGATCTGTTGGCTCTTCTGCCTATCAGACATATGAGAAGAGTTTGAACCACACTCTGCATCTTCATGGTTATCATTAGCAAGAAGAAAGGCAAGGTGTAAGACCATGGAATTGCAAAATGCTTTCGTTTGGCTATGTGAGAAAGCTTTTAGCTGGGAAGCTCTCACTACAGGTTCTACATGTGTGTTTTATAAAAAATAATGCCTGCAGCTGGTTATGTTGTTTCTTTTTTGCTCAAGAACCACACTGCAAAAGAATGTTTAAAAGGTTTCTGTATGTTGAGTCCTAAATAAGCCAACAGCAGCAACTCTCCACTAGCAATGTTTGCAATAGGAACACCCACAAATCTCTTTTCATCACTAACTTATGTGATTGAAATGGCAATCTCCACATGTGATAAACTCCAATTAAAGGCTTTTTTTAGCTTTCAAGACATACATTGATTGATATATGTCAATGCAACACAGCATACTACAAAAAGCTTGTGCTAGAGTGGTCACTGAGACCAAATATAACAAAGCTCACAGAGAAGCTGATTTTTGTAAGCAATGGATTGATGTAAACCCTCTTCCCTAATGAAGGACTAAATCCAAAGCAGAAGGTTAACATGCTGTTCTTTGTCTCACCTCAAGAAGACCTTTTAAAAGACAACAGAAATCACTTGCAGGAGCCACCATCTACTAGAGAATGGAATCCTTTCTAACTGTGACCTTATGTTGACTGTGGGATAACTTTTGGGGGTTTATAGCCTGCACTGAGATTCAGGCCCTTGATGAAGGCTAACTTTTCTATATTGGTTATACATTTAAGGAAGAGAGAAGGGTGCTCTGAAATGCCACCAGGAGCACAATTTACTCTTTGGACTATACAGGGTATATGCAAGGAAACTAATTTACCAAACTAAATTAGGTACTTAAACAGTGTGAATAGCACTCAGGCTTCTCCAGGGATCTGGAAGGGTCCTGCACTCCCTGTACCTGTCAAGTCTCACACTTAGCTCAAATGCCTACCTGCAACTCAAAAGGCTTATCTGCAAGGTCAAGTGAATGCCCTTGCAGGTACATACTGTTCACTGCCAGAATAAATTGTGCATCTGTTTGCTTTTCCTCAAGTAGTCCACGCTGACACTAGAGAGGAAAATGAATTTTTTTTTTTCTAAAAAGGATAATAAAGGAGAAAGCATCCAGTCATGGCTGGAAATATTGTTATGAACTTACTTCAATGTGTTTTCCATAGGGGAGGAGGAGAGGGGAAGGGGACTGAGGAATTTCTTCAACTGAGAAAGTGTTTTTGGTTTTCCTCTACACAGAGGAGAGTGGCAGAAACAGAGCCAAAGCTGCATTTTTAGTTCATTAATTTTGTCAATAAAATGTGGGTGATGTATCTAATAGTCAACACTTGGTGACAAGTATTTATGACCTGCATCACTTTGGTACATCTGAATGCAGCTGCCCACATAGACTGAGGACCAAACTTCTTCACCAGAAGACTCCCCTGAGGAGACAGTATCACAAATAGTTGAATGTGCTGCAGCAGGTAGTTAATTTATTTTATTCCTGATGTTGTCACCTACCTATTTCTGGCAGGATTCTTGGTGGGAGGTGTTTCACACAACCCTCCAGGATCTTGTGTGTTTGTATGGAAGGGTCCAAACTCATTAAGACACTTCAGTAGCTGTGAGAGATGCACTTGATACAAATTTGGCAAGATTTAGCACCACAAATTAACTTTAAAATGCTGCAAAATAGACCCTTTTGGTGGCAAGTAAAACAGTTTTGTCCATAAGTTGCAGGTATTAGCCTGCTTTACTAAAACAAGCAACTTTTCTCAATCCTTTAGATATATCTTTTGCTATTAAAGATGCCCTTCCTTTTGAGTTTCTTCACCTGAGAAAAAAACCCATGCAATCCTATAATGACCTGCTTTGCCTAGTGGGAGGGAGGGTATGATATTTCATTTAGTTTTTGGACTGTTACCTGATTGAAATACAATAATTTTCCTCCAGAATAATAAAAGGAACTGCCACTCTGAAGACAGACTTACCTGATGCAATAGATGCAAAATTCAAATTACTGTCATGTGAAATGTCAGGTCACAAACAGTTTCATAAGCTCAAATGTTCAAGGATTATTTTCACCACAGAGTCTTCCCATGACCCTTCCCCACATTGTGAGGCTGTATGCACTGCATATAGCACATACAGCCAGGGAGGACTCACCACTGAGTCTGCAGCTACAGAGAGGTGAAAGGAGAACTGCCACTGGCCATGTTCACACACACTCTGCTGTCATCATCAAGGTGGTGCATATATTTCCTCAATTCCAACACTGCTTAACTTGCACTGGGGTTCAAAATCCCCCCCAGCAAAACTGCCAGCACCTGAAGCTACTACAAAGTACAAAATTTAACAAGAAAGGATATGTCCTCATAAAACTGGAAGAACATAATGGCCTGTGACATACGTGGCTGTTGCCTGGATTCTTACCTCTTCAAAGGATGATTAATAACAAAGAAAAAGGTAGAAGCAAACAAACAAAACACCCGACTGTAACAACCTTTCAGTGACAGAAATAACACCAGGTAGAGCTTGAAATGCACATTCTGGCTGTCTGGTAAGGCATGGCAGTGAGAAGAGTAAAGCTGTGCAGGAAGATGCGTGGAGCAGCAGTGCAGGTGCATGCACATCATCTCCCAGCTCCCCTGGGGAGTGGTCAGTGCCAGTCACACGTTCATTAGGGTCTGTGGTGATTGTGTTGTGATGACTCAGTTCCATTCCCAGTGAGGAGCTGCAGGTGTCAGAGGATGCCTGGTGAAGGTGAGTGGCTGATGCATTCTGTGCTCTGCCTTTGGATGCGTGCACCTGCCATGGGTCAGTTGCCTGCTGCTCCCAGGGCCTCCTTGCTAGCATCTGAATTCCCACGGCTCCATTCAGGGAGGATTCTTGGGCAGGCCACACAAAACCAAACCAACACCGACATCAGATGGATGCTTAGAGCAGCTCATGAGAAAAGGCAACAAAACATCAACACCAAAAGATCACTTATGAGACCGGACTGGACGTGTTGTGGGGAAGGTGCCCAGATTACCTGAACCACTTTGATCTTAAACATGGACCTGGGGCAGCTGCAACGAGCTCCGAGCTTTGGCACATTCCATTATATGGATGGCAGTGGATTTATAATGGAATGGTATGGATGGGGTTTATAATCAGAAAAACACACTGACCTTAACACTACACAGGTGGAGCAGCATAATGACCCGCCAATTGCAAGAGCATCAATTCCTGGGGAAAAGTTCAATGAGGTTAACTCAGCATGTATCTCAGAACCAGCAGTCATTTCAAAACATTGCTTTTTTTTCCACCAAAACCTGTCTTTGCCAACATTAACTGATTTGTTGGTACCTGTTTGGTACTGAGGAGGTCTTACCCATGTTAAGAGTGTACTACGTGATGTGCCAGCAGAGCTAGATGTTGGTGTGCACTCCAGTGCCAAAACCAGGGTAAGAACAGTGTTAACTGCAGTCAGCTTTGCAGACTGCATAAAATTCAGCATCGTATTCATTTAACTCAGGAAGAAACCAGAAGAAAACAAAGGACACAGACAGATCTTCAGCTTCATTGCAAGCTCCTCACACTGAGTGAGCTGGGCAGCTGACCGGCACCCAGCAGACTGAACAGACCACAAAATACTGTGAGCAAAACTCTGCTTCTCCAATCAACCTCAACCAGTTTAAATCCACATGTTACAAAACTATACAAATAGAAGCAATGAAACAGAGAGACTTATATCTGAATCAGAAAGAGCTAATCAGCAAGGACAGAAAGCTCTTCAAACATGCAATAATAAAACTTTTCATTACCAAAAAAGTGAAAGACATCCATAACTCAGTCACATAACTCATTCTCCCTCCTCCCCTTGTGTGAGCAGGGCACACTGATACTTTACAGCTTCTCAACAGCACTAGCGGGGTAAGGCACCTCACCAACACCCCATCTCCTCTGCACACCTCTGGGAGACTGCAGTCCCACCCTAATATTCATCCCCACCATCAGTTTCTGCTGAGCTCTCAATCACAGCCAAGAAGGCAAGAAAAAAACCAGACAAACACCACACCAACTAAAAAACTTATAACAACATGATTGAAACCTCTACTAAAATTGTCAATTCAACAAGAGCATAAAAATGAAGGGAGGAATTAAAAGTGATGAGGAAGGTAGGGGATTTAGGGAAACATTCTACTGTTCAGAAACATTCAGCTAAAAAAAGATCTATAAAACAAAGTAATGCCATTTGATCAGACTCCTTTCAGATTAAAAGGCTTTTGAAAAATGTAATAGTCATGAAATTAAACAAAATAAAAGTAGATGTTACTTTGTCATCTCCCTCAGCCTTTCAAAAGGCACTAAAATTCGGGGTCATGACCCAGTTTAGTCTCAAATTTACCAACTGCCTATAGTCTGCTGGCCCTTTGCTTTTATTGAAAAAGGGTATTTACACTGGAAATGAAGCAGGGTGATCCCAAATTTGGGCAGAGAGCCACATCATCTTTAAATACAATCTCAGAGAGGTTAATCCACATCCACACTTCTTGCAGCTTTTAGGAGCTCACGCAACATAAACTCTTCCAAATAAGCAGGACTGTAAAACCACTTCCCACAACCAGTCACCACAAATCTTCTCCAGTCACACAGAAGCTGGTTTTAGACTTAAAAGCTTCACCCACAGCAAGAAGCAACATACTACAATATTTTCCTTAATGTCTCTGCTGTTTGTGATTCAGATCAAAGCACCAGTCTCCTCCTAACCCAATTCTAATGCAGCTTTCCTAGAGATACAGTTGCATTCTCCATAGGCTGAGAAACCCACAGCTCCTCTCCTACCTTCAAAGCCACCCCCCCACCACATCACCAGACCTCCGAGTCACTTAGCTCAGGGATGGGAAGCAAAAATAAACCAACATACCCTACCTACCTCAAGTGCCTGGCTCACACATCATGCACAACCTGCACTGAGTCACAGAAAGCATTTTTTACACAGACAGGACACGTTGTGACACCTCCACGCATTTAATCCTGAAAGAAGGATGCTGCTCAGGGCTTAGAGAGCCTGACAGAAGCCCCAGCTACCAGCACCCTGAGCCATCTGGCCACCAACACCCCACAGCTCCAGTGCTGGGGCTGGAGCTCTGCATTTACACCACAGCTCCAGGGCAAGGGGCACGTGTGCCTGGATGTGTTCACACTTTAGTGGAGACAGATAGGAAAAGAGGCACCTCATGTGTGAATAGGTTTACTCAGGGGTATATTTATGTTAAGTGAAAAGCTTCAGAAGCATAATTAGAGTTGAAGTGCACTTCAGGTAAATTGGAGAGCCTGTGATCAGATTATCATTGCTCTGATGAAAGCTGCTTTCTCCATTTCTTTGTCTCTGGTCACCTATGGACCCCCATCTTCACATTTAGATTGCACTCCTCCTGACACTTCACTTTGGTTTTGACGTGGCATTTGTACAGCATTTGCCCTCCCCCGGTTCACGTCTGGGTCTGCCAGTTGCTATTGCAGTAGAAGACTAAAAAGCACTTATTTCAATAAGTGCACACACAAACACCTCTCAAGGGCCAGGAAAATCAGTAGTAGCACATCTCAAAGCTGCATGATGAAGAGGTGAGAGGAGCAGACTAAAGAACACAGGAGCTGTGCTCTTTGTGTCAAGACAACTCACAGCTCAAGTGCCCATTCAGTTTCTGGCTGGGAAGAACAGAGGTTTTCAGCAAAATCAGCCCTGCATCTACAGCAGATGGCCAGTTTCTTTGGAAATCTCTGGATGAGACTAGCATGATCCAGAAGAAGTGTGAGGAGGAGGGAGGAGAGTCCATTTGACAGTGGAATCTGAGTTTTCCTAACGTTTCTCCCTCTGAAAACACTGGTGAATTGGAGTTGCTTCAACTGCTGTTCACTACTCCCTGATCTCTCTTTCTCTCTTACCTCTTCTAACACCTCCTCTTCCATCACCCATCACTTAACATTAAGGTTTCTTGTTTACCACCTTTGACAAGTCCAGCTGTGCCTCAGCCTCTCTCTTCAGGTCTCTAACAGTTCATCTCCTTCATTTTTCCTCTTATTCCATCTCCCCTTCACCTCCTTCTTTTTTCATTTCTTACTGGTTTGTCCCTCTCCTTACAGAAGCCACTGCCAGTCTGCAGCTGACACTTGATCCCCCATCCTGCCTCTTACTGGCTTCTCTTTTGTAATGCTTTTTGTCTTTATACATGCCATGCCCTGCCTGAAGCCACCCTAAGCCTCATCCTGCTGGGACCTGCCATCTTGCTTCCACTCCCCACTCAGAAACACTTTCTGCAGTCAGTGTTCAGGAAATACAAACCCAAACCAAACCAAGGCACAGCTAGCATGCAAACAGCTAAAAATCACTCTGCTGGAGACCTGTGGGTGCACACATCCACTTCACACCATGACATTTCTGCCTCCTTGATGCCTGCTGCTGCCTGCTTGTTCTTGGCCTAGGAGCTGTACCCTGGGGTAGTAATTAGCCCAGCAGATCTCCAGGCATGATCTGCAGTAATGGTTACTAACAGGTCAGTCTCTGCAAGAAAACCCATCCATGGCTGAAAAATTATTTCACTTAGTAGTCAGCAGTTGTCTCCTAGAGCCACCAGCTAACCCCTGCACTCAGCTCCCCACAGGCTTGAGGCCACACAAATGCCCAAATATTGAGCCACAACTTCAGACCAAGTACTGCAGCCAGCCATGGTAGCAGAAAAGATATGCTTTTCTGTCAACAACAAACTATTTGTTAACAACAACAGGAAAGCTTTTTTTCTGCAGATAAGCTCTCTCCCCTGCGAGCATCAGCCCCAAGATGCTCTTAATTAACAGTTGTCTGCTGCAAAGTTCAAGCTTTGTTTTTGCATTGAGGGGATCAGAATGATGGGGCTATTTTTAAGCTCCGGAGACCAACATTTGAAAGATTTTTCAGTTTTTATTAAGATCAGAGAAACAAAGGTAGTACTGGTTATTTATACTGGAAGCTTTTGTTCCTTCTATCTCAACAACAGAAAATATGTAAAAGGAACTCCAACATTTTTGCATTTGGCTAATTACACCTGCTGGCTGAAGTACTATTTGAACACCCCTCACTATGACAGGAAAGATATAAAACCCCTCAGAATAAATGTCAGTTTGTGACTGCAAGACAAACAAATTCTCATGTGTAAATTAGCTAAATGTCTCACAGACCAGTAGACAAATCAGGCATTTTCTTTTCCCTTCAGTAGACAAAGAGAAATAATGTAATGTCATTAGAAAAATAATTAATGCTAATTAAGGATTTTAATTGCCAAGAGACAAACTTCATTTGCCTTGAAAATCTGGCTCAAAATCAGTTACATCTGTTGTGGAAAGCACTCTGTCTTTTTCAAATAAAGGCACAAAATCTGTACACATTCAGATAAAAATGTAACTTTTGATTGTTTTACACCAAAGGTGTATTTAAAAAACAGTATCTTCGTGCCATTTTCAGGTGAGATCTTCCATTTGCTAATCTGCAACTCTACCATATTGTTCTTAATTTGCAACTCAATCTTGGAAGGCACCAGGTAGTGCCTTAGCAACACAGGTGACAGTGTTATCAACACTGCATTACAAATGATAATGATTATTATTTTATATAAGTTAATAATATAATATAAATATAATTTTAGAATATAATATATTTATTATATATTATTATATATGTTATTTGGGGGGTGAACTAGATGATCTTTGAAAGGTCCCTTCCAATCCAAACTATATTTCAAGGCTGATAAAAGAAGATGAAGTTCAGTACCTAGGTCCTGAACAAAGACATTCCATGAAGCAATGAGATCAGAATAGGACAAACCCCATGATTTCTGCTGTCAGCAAAGTGACATCTCAAACACACACCCACTAAGACCTGGAGATAAACAGACACTGAAGAGAAAATGAGATGGTTTTCCTTCATGTAGTAAGCTGTAGTCTCAGGGCAGACCCCAGCTGCTTGACTAATTTCCTATAGGCACTGGAGAAAGGAGGAGCTGTTTTTACCAAGAGGGAAACAGGATGATGCATTTTCTTCATGAGAAAAGAGCAAAAGGAAGAGCCTGTGAAGAGCAGCTGGAAGGAGGGACAAGTGTTCCAGGAACATCAGCAATCAGGGCTGCCCAAGCACAGTGCTGAACTCTTGGTGTGGAAGGAAACATGATTGGAAGGGTGTCCACAGGTCATGAATCCTCTCAAAGGCAGCAGCTGGTTGATATATTCTGCAGAAACAGGAGTCAACAAAGCAAAACTGGAGAGAAAACACAGCCAGCAGGACAAAAGAGATTGCAGTATCTTCACTCCCTGAGGCCCCAGGGAATGAAACACTGGACAACAAGGAGCTGGAGAGCTCCAGAAAGCTTCTGCAGATCCCATCCCAACCAATTTATTTCCACCATCATTTCCCATCCTTGGTGGAGGCATCACCTTCTGAAAAGGCACAAAATTCTTGTTGCCTTGATGAGCCTCTGGGAAACTGGGCTTCTCAGCAACCTCTCCCTCCTCTGGAGCTTGTCAGGCTATTCAAACTCCTCAGCTGTATGTATAACACTCTGGCTACTGACAGTGCACAACAAAAACTGAAGCAAGTTGGTATTATTGCACCTACAGGAAAGTTCTCAGGGCCAAAGCTTCTGCAGCACCACCAGTAGTTACCCCTTTCTCATATGTGGTGAAATGATGCAGGTGTCCCTTTCCACCAAATATTTTGGTTACCAATGACATTTTCCATGAGAAGGGGTCGATCAATATTTTCCTACTCATTCCACTTTATCTCTTATAAATTTCTTTCAACCACCAGGCACAGAGACTCCTGCACATTGCAGGACAGTTGTAGGAACAGCAGCTGCCAAACTCCTCCTAGAGCTCTGCCACTGGAACTCAGCACTGGCCTGAGTAGAAAACATGTTGCTTGCCGAGGTGGAACTGTGTACACCAGCACATCCTCAGATGGGGTAATTTCTCACTGCTCCACTGGCTGCAGGATATGATCATTAATAACTGGTTGAAGGGACTGGCTTTGAGTCTTCAGCGTGTGCCTGACAATCCTGTTTTTCCTGGTGATGTGGATACTTGGCAGCACACTTACTGAGTAGGAAAAGAGTTTAACACAGTCCATCAGCCATTTGTGAAATGAAGTTGGATCTGAACTGCAGTCCAAAAGCACCAGTGGAATGCTAACATCTGCAGATGAGTTAATGCTTACCAAATGAAGTTCACTGCTGGATGAGCTGTGACCAGCAAGCACAAGGAAGCCAGACCCATCTCCCAGAGACCCAGGCACAGCTGAAGAGTCAGCATTTGCATCCCTTACTCTGTCTCTACCACCCTGCACTTGCAAGGGCAGTTTCAGGGTTTATCCAGAAGCCCTTTTGCTAGAGCAGAAAGAGCAGGGAACAGAGTAGTCATGCAGTAAACTATTCTGGTATTTGGTATTCAAGTGGGATGTTAAAGCTATCAGGGCTAGAGTGGGGAATGGTACAAGACAGAGGAGTTTATTTAGCACTGCCTAAATGCCATTACTCCCCTCTGCCACAGACCACCAAAGCCTGTGTCTGCAAGGCAGATGCCTCAAGTAGAACAAATTGCTGCTGGAGCTGGCAGTCTCCTCAACTTATCTGATCAATTCTGACAGAGAAACAGCCAACTACCTATTAGCAGCACCAGCAACATCCTCCCCCAGTTGTTCTGTGCAAGATGGGTATCTGTAAACTCCAGCTTACATTTAATTGACCAAAAGAAGAGGGAGGGAAAAAAGCAGCAAGCCCAGTGATAACAAGCTTCTACCATAAATGATAAATACCAGACCCTTTTACACCTGTTTCTAAGCCACAACCAGAAATCTTAAGGCTCCACTGCCATAACACTGCCCCTCCTAATTGTCAGGCAGGCAGCAGACAAGGCTCAGCACCCTCATTATTGCAATGGAATTACCCTGCACCCCACTGTCATCCTCTTTTCACTCCAGATATAACCGTGTGTTACAGAACAAGAAGCTGGCACTATCTGTGCCACAATAATAAATTAATTACTGTATGAAAAGCTGGGTTTGGACAGTTTACTAGACACAACAGCTATGGTACAGGGGTGTGTGAGAAGTGGATCCACTCTCTGTCTGAAAGGGTTTTGCAAGCTCCAAGCCAGGCTGTGCAACACTAGACTTATTTGCCTTCCCATGCAGAGAGGCAAAGGTTAACACAGCAGCATCCCAGAAAGTTGTATTTAGAATTGCATCATGCACTTCTTCAAAGCAGTACTCACAGATCAAGCTTGTGAAAGAAGATATACAAAGGAAGAGATTAATAATCAATTAGGCTTTTTTTCTGCTTGGAAAAAAAAAAAAAATAAATCCTTGAAGCAGATGCATTCTATCTGCTAAAGTGGTTGGCTCCAGCTTGTGCCTAGAAACTCCTGGGGAGCACCTGCACCAAGCCTCAAGAGAGTTCTTGGGAACCCAAAAATCAGATACAGCATCTCTGAAGCTCCAAGAGAGCAGAAATACCTAGACAAGCTGAAATTTTCTACACAGATAAAAAGCAAAGCCACAATGATTACTGGATACTAGTAATCACTAATTATTTATCCAGCAGTCCACCTTCACAGCATTTCAAGCTGGCTACAAGGAAAAGAAAGATATTTTTATACTCACTAAGAGTGATAAATAGGATAATCAATCAGGCAAATAAAAGATGACATAGAGCTTTTATATAAGGCTTCTGAAGAAGTCAAGACCTATTTCTCAAGTAGACAGACTTAAGGAGGACACATTTAGATGAGCAAGACCCATTGAGCAGAGAAAAAACTTAACTTCATAGAAACCTGCCTCCAGAAACAGCCCAGGGTGTCCTAGCAAGACAGCTGAATTCCCACTATGTGCCATGCCCCAACTTCCACATGGAAAGAGCAACCTGAAACATGTTTGTAAAAATGGACCATTTAGATAATTCCCATCCAAACTGGGTCAGACCAGCAATGTTCCACCTTCTCCAACTATCTCACTCTTCAATAAAAGTCCTAAATGACAAAACATTATTTTGAATTGATTATGGCCTTTTATTTTTAGTAGAATCCTACAAAATAATAGCATAAAAATCCTGTACTGCTGAAGTGGATTACCATTTACAGTTGACTTCTAGGGTGAAGCATTAGCCCCATTAATTACACCTTGCTTCCCCATTAATTTTACCCTATAAAAAGGGGCAGTAGATTAAATTAATTCTAAAGGAAAATCAAAGCAAGGTCTTACTTCCATAAATGGGAAAGTTGTTGATTTTACCTGTTAAGAACTGAAATTAAGTGACTAAAAGTCTCTCAAAAATAAATAGTAAGAGAGTGTTTCTATCTATGCTTTCCATACTGTTATTTTCTACACTGGACTAAGAACAAGGAGCTAAGTTAAATAACTTGTGAGTACAACATTTTCCAAAACCAGAGTTATTTACTTGACTACATTTCATCATTTCTGGAGCCCTGAGAATTTAAAGGATGGTCTTGCCCAAGAAGGTAAGCAAATATGTACTAAATTAATGTGGGGTTTTTTTCCAGAGGAATTAATTTCTGCTCTCCCTAGATCTGCTTAAAATCACATATATATATACATATATATATATATATGTATATATGAAATGCCATCAGTGCCATGAAGAAGCTAGTCAAATTCTTATAAACCAGACCCCTGTACACTAGGGGTTCTCTGAGAGTTCACCACAGTCCCTGACCTGACTGCAGCTGAGCTGAGGATTTCACAAGCACCTATTTCTGCCTCTCTGTGGCTGACAATCTTGGAGTAATCTAAAAAATTCATTCAATGCAGGGAAAAAAAAGCAGCAGCATCTTCTGAGAGATGAGAACTGTAACCAGTAAGAGAGATAAAACACTCTTAACAGCTCCTAAACAACACTGGCAGGTGAAGATACCACTCCAGATGAAAGAGTTCCCTTTACGGATAAAGGGAGATTGTGCTGAACTTGAAAATAATTCAGCATGCATGCTGGGACATGGTGCAGTATTAGTGCAGCACTGCAAGGACACAGCACCCAGCCCTCCAAAAGCACCCCCAGTGATGGGGATCCATTAGTGGGACCAGGGGGTGACAGCTGGGCATGGGGGGGTGGCAGCTGGCACTGTGCTGGGCTTACCACACACCCAGCTCCTGGTCAGTCCTCCTTTGCACAGCCACTGCTCAAGCAGCATGGAGTGGAGGAGCTGGAAAAAGATGTGCTCAGAGCAGTGCTACCTACTGCCCCTTGCACAGCCTGACCTGCTTCTTGCCATCAGACATGCACCAAATCTGGGTCACAGCTCTACCTGGTGCCCCAGCCCCTTATCCCCACGTTTACCTGCTGCTGTGCACTGCTGCAGCTACAGGGGCTGGCAGCTGGAACAGCCTGTGCAGCAGGCAGGCTGCAAGAGATGCATGTTTTTAATGTATATGATAATTTATAATGCATATATGCAGCATTATAAATAGACTTGAGAGCAGAGCCCTGGAACTAGCCCATGGTTTGAATCCTAATTTAGTTTGGGCCCAATTCCAAATGGGGGCCTGTGCAGGCAAACAGTCTGAGTGCACAATTGGAGGTTATGAACACAACATTATTTCTTGTCCTCATGCATGCATAATTTACATGCACTAATTTAGATACCAAAGTAATACCCCAGCAGAATTCCAAGGATCAGATTTAACTTGCAGAATGCTGTTAAAAAAGTCACAGGAGTATATTCTTTAGCCACATAAAATGAACTAGTTGACAAATTCATTGCTGTTTCTATAACTAAAAAACCCCATAAACTTCAGTAGAAACCTATCATTTTTCATCTGACTACTGGGTTTTTTCCTCCCTTAAAATTACCCCATTAATTTCTCCCATAGAATTTAATTTCTACTATTACATATCTTAAATTGTGGCTTATAAGTCAGTGTGTGATGCATTAAAATAATCAGCATTAAAAGCAATCAGCAAGAAGGGAACACTTCAGTATTTTTTCTATCAGGTGTACCTGAGCTTCATGTTTATATGCATAAAAAAGCCCCAAATCTCTCAGGAACCAATACTTGGCTTCTCAGTTTTGAGCCAAAATACCAAGGAAGTGAACCCAGTGACCCACAAGTGACCTGTGAATCAATCTAATAAAGATCTAACTGGAATTAAGGAAATCAAGAAAAGGATGTTAGGCAAATTGTGCTGCTGAACAAGCGAAGTGGAATTATTTCTCATAATAAAGTTGTTTGTGTCCTTTCCAAAATAAACTAATAAACATTGATTAAACATATGCCAGCTCAGCTGCCTAGAACATTGCATTTTGTAACAAGATTATGTAGAAATCAAGCAAAATCATCATCAAGCATGCAATTAGCACAGGAGCACCATGGAAAAAAGACCATGTTTTCCATACACCAGTGCCACTCTGATTTTTCCTTTTGGTCACCTTTGTTTAAAGTGTAAAGGAGGTATTTAACTTAAAGATATTTTTCTTAAGAGAATTCTGTATTTTAGAAGGTGTGAAGCTTGGGTTTTTTTTAAGTAACTTCTATGAGTGGAAACATTTGCTTCTGTAGAAGGTGCTTGTAGAGTTAATTTTCTAAATCACATACTCAAAATGTTAATTTCACTGCATATCATGACAGTAACTGGCCATAAACACAGTCTCATTTTAATAAGTCATGTTCATTAAATTATTTTCAAGGCTTTATTTTTCCATCACAGAACACTTCCAATCATTTCACATTGCTTTGACAGAAACATTACATCTGGCAGTTTCTCCAGCCAACATGGTGTTCTGCACTCACTTGAAAAAAATTTTTTTAGGTCTTATTCAGAGGCAACAAAGGAGAAAATCCCACTTGTGAGCAAGAATAAATACTCTAAGTATTTGACCAAAAAAAATTAGCTAATCTGAGGGTTTTGGGGTGAAGGGATAGTTAGTTACTAAGATTTAATTGCAGTTTTTACAATAGTTGGTATTCTTAAAAACAAACCACCCTGGAGCTGTATGAACAAGTAAAACTCTTTCATTTCTGTATTATGGGTTACCAGCTTTAATTTTGCAGAGAATATGGAAGAGGCCAATCCTAAAGGCCTGAAAGTCAAAACACAAATTTAAAAGCCATTTTCTTTCCTACATTCCTCAGTTTTTCTTAAGACAACTGCTTGGCTTCTGGTTCTTGACTCATGATTTTAAGCACTTGGGAACTCCCTGATTTTAAGCACTCACCAAGAACTCATTTTTTCAGGAGAGACAGGCCCACGTTGGAAGAACACACAGCCAAGATGATGCTCTCAAGGGATACAGATTTAGGTGAATTTATTGTTAATATACTTGAGACTAAGATAATTCTCCTGCCTTTCACTCCTGGATTTTTTTTTTTATTCTGGAAGATTGACAACTCCACTGCAAAAGATGGCAACCCATTGAGACTACTTAAATGCACTCAACCTGGGATTAAATATTAGTCTGGGTCCTGCAAACATCTGTACAAGTCAGGAATTTAAGGCACACCTGAGTGCAAAGCCATTTTCTTACCAAAATGTTTGTAGGAAGGGACAATGGGGATGAAAAATACCTGAAGAAAATTTTAAGTTTACCACTCAAACTTCAGTGGAATTTCATGTATGGCAAAGATACTTGGTTACCTCAAGTGCTTTCTCCCTCCCAAACTAAAAAAGCTCCTTCATTAAAAAGAAAAAAAAAGAAAAAAGTGGTTTCACTGTCAAGAAAATGTTTCTTACAATAGAAAGTTTTAATGATTTCATTAAGAAATCACACATCCATGTGCTATGATTTCTTCTGCAGTGAATATACTACCAAAGCAACAGAAATCCATTGATATTTACTGGCCATTTGAGTCCCTGATTTTACACCCACCTATAGATTTGGAACCAAAGCAATTACATGGAGTTGGCAGCAATGCAATGGAGGAGGAATCAGACCCTCCACATTTATATGTATTTATTTCTGGCAGAAACTGAAGTGAGCATTACATTTTTTGAAGGCTAAAACTCCATGGTTTTTTGTTTTAATTACTCATTAATTTATTATGAATAGCTATAAGCAGTGAACTTTGAAGAGATTCATTTGGCACAAAGAGATCAAAGAGAGTCCTTGTGGCAAAAAGCATCAAAACTTCCTCATTATGCAGCTTTTGCCTCTTCCCCACCAGCAGTTGGATTTGAAGAAGTGTATGTCCATATATGAACCAGGCCTAAGAAAAAGAAGTCTCTGGAGAAAGCTGGAAAAGCTTCCCATCAGATTAATTCAGACTGGGAAGATCCTGGGCTCTTTACTGAGAGGATGCTGTAGCTCTACAGAAGCAGTGGATGGGATCAGGACCCCACTGGAGCAGCAGTTACAGAAACACCAGTGGAGAAAAAACTCTAAAGAGTTAAATTTAAAAGAGGACAGAAAATGGAAATATGATCCTTGAAGTTGCTTCCAAGCTGATATTCTTGGATTTTGTGGGATCTTTTTAAATATTTCTACCTTCTCTCTGACAATATTAGTAAACAGCCTCTCAAAACTCAACACACATTCAAAAACAATGTGACAAAAAACCCAAACAATTCTCCTTGAAAAAAACCCCAAAACCTGGTCACACCAGTAATGGAAATTCTTGTTATCCTCTAAGTATTTTTACATTTAGAATCAAAGAAATGATAAAGTGTTTAAGACATTTATTCATCTTCTTTTGAAAAGGTCATTTACTCTTAAGTCCTGTAAGCTGCTAATGCTGAAAACTGATTCTGCTTCCCCTGCTTACTCTGAAATCTCTTCTCATCTCTTCGGAGTCAGCCACTGGTGTAGAGCTTTAATTTTGCTATCACACAGTCATCACTTCACCCCTCTTGCTCTTTCTGTGCCAATAAACAGAGTGGATTCTAGCTCCCAGTATTCCTCCTGAGAATCACAGCTGGTTGGCTGAAGTCACAATAGACACTTATGTCACAAGCTATTATAAATCACAGCTAATTAAGATGCTCTGAAAAATTACTTACTACTGGTAGACTCCAGCTCAGATACAGAAATGCCCTGATTTGGTCTTGGTGAAATCCAGTAAGTCAGACTCTCCTTGAAAAGTCACCTAGGAGTTCCTTGACAATTACCAATTGTTCACTGAGGACTTTGGAAATAATTAACTTTTAAATATCTATATAAAATCATAATGGCTGCTTCTTCATGAGGTTAAATGGATCTCAGAATACATGTTACAGGTCACAGTCCTTGGTCTACCCTGCAAGTTGCTGTCGTTCAGGTAGCAATGGCTGAGCCAGAGCAAACGTGGCCCAGCAATGAACTCTCTTCATTCCATCTGCTCATAACTGAGTCACAGGAACACAGAGAAGTCACATCAATAATGCAGCCCATCTGCCAGATTTCTGTGAACCCAACACAAAGCAGAAGGCACACAGCTTCCATGGAGACTGAAGGACCAAAGGCAGCTTTCTGAGCAGCAGCCCAGCACCAACACAAGGGCACTGGCATAGGAAGCCTCCCCTCTCTGCACACATGGAGCTGGGGCTGCTTGTATTTCATTGCACGGGGAATTTTCACTGTTTCTCTACTTTGGTCACCAGAAGTTCTCTGCTTCTCAAGCAGATCTGGATGCCTGGGGCTGGCAGCTTATTGTCCTGGCTAAATGCTCACCTCCTGATTTGACAAAAGCACACTCTGCCAACACTGGCCTAAGAACTGCTGTTTGTGAAGGAAAAGAAACCAATTGTCTCATGAAAAATGAAACCAGGATTTCTACAGAACTGTTTCCCGAGATAGAGGTGACAGAATTCCTGAAAGCTTTCTCTTTCCACTGAGTGACACAAATAGAATATATTTCTCCTTTACAAACAACACAAGATACAATAAAAATTAATATACTATGGTCAAAAAGAAAAGTAGGTGGCCGGGGTCTCTCCTGGTAGCTACTCTGTGGTTAATAAAGTTGTGGAAATTAATTTGGCCTAATTTTACCCTGTATTTAAAGCCAATTATAGAAATTAAGCTACCACCAATTTAAATGTCAGTGGTTACAAATCCTAAGCTTTCCTTTTTCTTAAAATTACTACTTGCAGACACCACAAAATTACTTTCTCACATACATAAAACACTTAGATTAGCTTCACTGCTATCCCTCCTTTTCTTTAAAGCATAAGGCAGCAATTTGCATGTCTCCACAGAAAGGATCACAAGCTGGTGATCTTACTCATTGCTCAGAGTTCTGCAAAGCAACAGGACCCTCAAGTTGGAAAGATATGAACAGCCACAAGTGATCAAGCCTTCTGACTTTGGCACACCCTCATCTTTGTTGCTACCACAATGGCACTGGAGGAACTGGGGACTTGCCACCTGTAGCATCTCAAGCACCTTTAGCTTCTCACAGCCCCAAGATCCAGCTTTGTGGGTCAACCACAGGCAAGAGGCTGCAGTTCTTCAGGGTGTATTTTAAGCCTTCAAATATTAAAAAAAAGCAAACCAACAGGTCAAAGGCAGCACAGAGGCTTGGATTCACTTTTTTTCCCCTCACAGCACCTGTCAACCTGACCAATGGTTTTGCCCACACTAATTTTTTGCACTGAAAGGATGGTAATACCTAGTGCAGATTGCTCTCAGTCTAGAAAGTGGGAGTAAGGGAATTATTTAACTGGTAATTGAGCCCTAAAGGACACATCTAAAAAAAGAAAGCCTAAGGCTAAGTAAAGTTTAATTCAGACTCAGAACTAGAAAGAACTTCCCTGATTATATTACTCCAGACGCTGAACTCACCTTCCACAACAATAAAGCATTTTTTGTGCAAACCTCATCAAAAAAGTCACTCTGAATGTCACAGACAAGTCATTATTTTGAGGAATTGTCACAACAGAGGGGCAAAAAAGAAATACAAGAGCACTAATGTGAGCCTTTAAGTGCCTCCTACAAATCACGGGGGCGGCAGAAACAGCGAGAGAAAAAGACAAACCAGGTTTTATTCTAAGTATGGAACTGAAAGCAAGTCATGTTGAGATCTAGGCAATTATTTTGTAAGTGATATGAGAGAATGAAGCTTTTTTTCTTCCCCTGTAGCCATCCTTGTTTTTATTCCCCCCCCATGCACACAGCTGGTTCCATCCAAGCTCTGCCTGTGCTCCCAGAACCAAAACTCCAGTGTGACCTGACGAACACACCCAAGGACCACAGCAGCTCCTGGCACACATGGAGCAGGAGCCCCTGTCCCATTCCCCAGTATTCCCAGTATATCCCCAGAGTGCAGCATGGGCTCTGCCAGACAGGCCAGCTGCTGGCCACAGAAGATGACTGGAGAGCCTGAGCCTCACACTGTTCTACCATTTGTCCAGACACATTCACAACTTTAAGAAGCCTCCAGCAGAAGAGATGAAACACGCTCTGCCCCTTGTTGTCACAATCACACCTCCTCTTGCTTTCTTCATAAAAAAAAATTCTTCTGAAAGCAATTCACAAGGATCTGGGGAATAGGCAGTGTAGCAGCAGTCCCCCCCATCCCACCTCCTCATCAACTCTGACTCACTTGGACCTCCTCTCAGTTTGCCCAGAGCTATCATGGGCAAACCTCTTCTAGACTTCACCTACTCCCAGGTAAATTCTGCACCTCCCTACAACATTCAGTTTCCATTTTAATCCATTCTGGACCTCCAAGAAATGTAGAAAACTTAACCTGAAACTGCTTGAACTACTAGTACACATCAGGCTCTCAAAGGAGCTGTCCAGGGCAGTAAACTCTCTATGTGATTCCAGTAAGAGTTAAAATTAGATTAAGAGGTTTAGCTGACCTTAACAGATGAAATAATTTTCATTTAAAATCTTATTTTTTGGCTTCTAAGGGCATTTAACTTCACTATGATCTGTTAAAAGCAGACCAAATCCAAACTGACACAGCAAAACCCTAGCAGCTCTTTTAGAAGACATTTTTTCTCTGTGAAGACCAGCAACAGTTGCAATAACTGGCACCTTGAGAGTAAAACTACAAAGTCCATGGCTGGAGCACAACAATCAGCATTAAAGGGTGATGTAAAGAAGTTAAAGGGTGAAGACATCAAAGGTGTCTTGGGTTACACTCAAACAGTGCCAATGGTTTTAACTAGGCCCTTGCTTAAACCAGGCAAACAACTTTGGAATCTAGATCTCAAGCACTGAGAAACCAGCCCCAGTAGGTTCAGTTTCTTCTTCTAGCAACTCACAGGAACAAAATCCTGGACTTCTTCCTCTGACCCCAAATAAGGATCATTCTTCTTAATCTCCTTCCTCCAGTACCATGATCTTGGGCTGCACAATAGCTCACGTTGAGGGATTTCTCTTGCCCAAGGGAGTTTTGTTACACAGACCCATTTTTAGCCTGCTAGAAATGTCTGGGAGGAAATAAAAGGCTGGATTTAAAGCACAAAAGGCAAGAAAGCAAAAGGGCCTAACCTCACACATAATTAGACCCCTTCAAAGCACCCTGGCAGACAAACCTGTGGTTCCTTGATCTTCAAGATACAACTGATTCAGTGCTCTGCACACAGCAGTTCTCAACAGACACATGCAGAAATTGCCTTAATTTCAAGGTCACACCAAACTGCTGATCTTAGAAGCCTCTAAGCTTAGCCCAGCAGCCTGTTACTGGGAGCATGGATAACTAAGCAAGTTTAACCCCATTAGTTTGCAAGGACAGCAAGTTAAGGAGTCTTTGGTGAACTCTGCTCTAAGGCCCTGGTTCTTCATCACAGCTCAGATTTACCTTCAGACATGCCACAGGCCAGCTGAACTCCCCATGCACCATTTATTGCCGCTATGGCTGCAGTTCAAGAGATCCTGAGACACTCCCTATGCTCTTCACATTCACAGATTCACAGATATTAGGGGTTGGAAGGGACCTAGAAGATCTCAACTCAGAACTAAGACTCTTAACTTGCAATAGCCAAGAAGCAGCTCAGAGTGGCTCTGTTCTGGATCGAGGAGGGGATGGGAGGAGGCAGGATATTGGTAAACAGTTACAAAAGCAGTTAGTATCCTAAGAACCATAGATCTTGAAGGAGAAATCCCAAAATCATTGGTAAGAAAATACAAGTAAAGAAAAACGTAAGACTTAAAATATTTTTTTAAACCTTACTGTATCAAAGGTGGATTTCTGTAGCCACACACTGGGACTCTGCCCAAAAAGTTCAGGAAACAAAATCTCAGTCCAGATTTAAAATATATGTAAGATCTACTTAAAATATATGTAAAGTAAAATGTACTATCACTCTAAAAAAATAATAAAAAATAATAAGAATTCCTCCCAGAGCTCTGAACAGTGAAATACACATTTACTTAGGAGCAAGCATCAAAAGTTAGAGCTTCACAAAGATGACTGCAGAATCCCTCTATGAGAGATAAGAGAGGATTTTCCCTTACACTTTCTCTTGCAGAAATACCAAGGATTGCTGGAGGATTAACCAAGCCCCAAGAAAGGAATGACAGCAGCCAGTCAACTGGACTAATAGTTTCAGTCTGTCCCAGTTGCCCAGTGACACTGGCTGAGTTGGCCAGCACAGCTCATTTACCCATCCTGCCTTCATTTGTCTCCAAATGCCCCTGAAAGAATCCTCAACACTGATCTTCCAACAATGGCACAAGAACATTTGTAAAAAGAATGGAAAATAGTTCTCCACTCTCTGCTCTTGTACTTCACACAACAGATGTTTTGCTCATCATTGCACACTGAGTGATATACTGTAAGAAAAAAAGTCATTCTGATGCTCTCTGATACCCTCCTTTGCTTGCTAGGATATTTTTGAAAAGGACAAATTCTTTTTATTAATTGAAATTGTGCAGCCTGCATTTTACAAGGGAAGGGCATTCTTTTGCAAGGAATTGCAAAGTTCCCACACAAGAAATGTAGAAAAAAGAAAACACAGAGACAACAACAACAAAAAAGAATTAAAAAAAAACAAGCAAGCAAGTAACAAAAAAAAACCCCACCAACCAACACCACCACAAAAAAAACCCCAAGGAGCCTATGAAATTGTTTAGAAAAGAACTGCTCAGGATGGTTCTGAAGCAGCCACTGCCATGTGGGGACAGTTTTAAGCATCCACTGGGATGTCAAAAAGAAGAATATTCAGTTTCATTTAATGTCCTCATTAGGAATCCTGCTGAGGGGCAGCAAAGAACATTCCTGGACTCTGCAGATGTCAGAAGAGAGGTGCTCAGACTCCTCTGGGTGCTGATGCTGTCAGCTGTACAGTCCCAGTGGTGGTGCTGATGCTGTCAGCTGTACAGTCCCAGTGGTGGTGCTGGGCTGGCTCATGCCAATGGCAAGTGTCTCAAAGCCATAATCTCTGTGCCCTGTAATGATCAGTGCTCCATCTCAGAGGAGTGACACAGCTGCTGGGGGTTAACACACACTCAGGTCTTCAACTCAAGAGTTTTAAGGAGCCTGATCTAAAGTCTCTTGAAAGCAATACATGCACCACACCACCTCCTGCTTCCTGCCAGGGCTGTACAGTGCCCCAGCTCTAAGTTTGACTCTACTTCAACCACTGACTATGTGGCTGTTCTTCCTCTTGCTGCACTACAGGAGGGAAGGTGCAAGAAGTGTCATCCTCTTGAAAGGCATCTTGGACTGTGACTAACATGATACTCCTCATTCTTATCTGCAGAGGATGCTGAACAGCCACTTCATTCTAATATTTCAGAAGACAGACACTCCCCCAGCCATCAGTTAAACATCAAATTTACATTATAAATTAAAGTTCCTAGAGCAAAGACAGCAAAGGTGCTTGTGGCTCAGAGTCTGCCTGACACTGCAGGAGACTTTTCCCTTCCACCCCTTCCAGACAGCTCTTCTACCCATTGAATGGCTCTTCTTCAACACTGAGAAATCCACTTCAGGTCTTCAAAGAGACCAGGACCCTTTCATAAATGTCAGACTGTACAGATTCCTGGTAGGACATGGAACAGCCCCAGTGTCAAACTGCCCAACAACTGATTAAACCTTTACCCAAGGTACCCAATAGCAAATTACAGGGTCTCTGCTGCCCTAGAGCACTGCAGCGTGCAGCCCAGCTGCTGACAGGCACAAAGCACACGAGTGTGCAGACCTTCCCACATCCTAGGGGACAACACAAAGCACTCCCAAGAAAACAAAAAACCAAAGGGTATGACCACCAGTGATCTTGGGAACACCAGAATTTCCTTCCTTTGTTTTCCAAAGAGCTGCTGAAAACCATCTTAGGTTTTAGTTTGGACTGAGTGAAAAGGAGCTTTAAGACAAAAGGGGAAAACTTTCTGTTTGGCATAATCTGAACTTTTTTTCTTTTTTATTATTCAGTTCATTTGCCATATATTTTAAGAAATCAGTAGCCTGGATGGGCCAATTATGAACATTTGGCATGTTGACACATCCACCCTCTGCCTTTGCATCAGGCATGCACTAACACCAACAGATGTCATACATGCAGATCAAAGGAAAATAGTCATCTCCAGCACAGGCCTGAAGCAGCTCTGAATTACCCTCTTTGCAACAAGGCAGGAATCTGCTTTGTTCTTGTAAATCCATCTGTCACCAGAACACCTCAAATCTGCTCTGGGCATGAACAGCACAAATAAAAACATACATGAGACCACACTTAAACAGAATATCAACAGAATTGCTCCTCAGTTAGGGGTAATACTGCACATGAAAGAATAACCTACATACAAAATTGACAGATTCATAGCAGGAATTGTGCCTATTTCCACCAACACAACTGCTTAGTGCCTTGTTTTTCACCCAGATGATGATGATTCAATGGGCAAAATCTAAGCACTATAGGAGACAGTTCCTACTCACTCTCTGTCACAGCTAGATGCCCAACTGGACCAGGTAAATCTGAGGCCACAATCAGGTGATATCTGCTGAGGTTTGCAATATTCCACACAGCCCTCAGTGGCACTGAATGATATACAGGGGATGAGTCCAAATACAGGCATTGATTTTCTAAAGCTTAGTTGTATCTGACACTAAGATTTTGTTAACAAGTGGATTCAGGTGTGGGTTTTACACACTAGTGTCTGCTACTCAGGTCTTCTCACTCAGAAGTGCAATCACTGGCTCTGCTGATTGTTTGCAGTATTTGCATGTGTTGTATGACTTATTACTGAGATAATGAAAATAACAACAGACATTTGCTGCCATTCAGCATTCCCTGACAGGGCCCAGC
This sequence comes from Corythornis vintsioides, assembly GCA_025447755.1. Taxonomy (NCBI): domain Eukaryota; kingdom Metazoa; phylum Chordata; class Aves; order Coraciiformes; family Alcedinidae; genus Corythornis; species Corythornis vintsioides. Next base: position 44,749 of record JAOEGS010015282.1, read on the forward strand.
ACAGTGCCTTTTGTCACATGGCAGACACATGTGAGCAGGCAGGAAAACAAGTGCAGGTCTTTGTACAACCTTCAATTTATTTGCTAATATCTGATTCTTGAGAAAAGGAATCTGCCCCTTGTATTCTGGTACAGACTAAACTTCCCTCTGAAAGCAGCAAGTATCACACTGCAATCATTCTAAACATTACAGCACAGTATTTACCCTTCTTAGTTTGGGTGGTTGTTGCAATTCCTTAACCCTCATCGCCCAGTTTCCTGGCAGTAGAAAAGCAGCAGTTGGATCAGGCAAGACAACAGCCACAGACTTCACCTCTCCCAGTGCAGAGAAGACTGGAAAGATCTCCAGCTTCTACCAGGACAGACTTCACTTGGGCATTTCTTCACATCTATTTTAAGAACCACTGGTATTGTCATTTGGTATTAAAAAAAAAAGTATTTGTTAAAAAGAAAACAGAATCTTTAATATACACAGAATCAGCATTTAAATGAGCAGCTTGGGTACCAAATGTTGTGTGGGTAATAACTGAGCCTGGGCAATGCTGTGAACACAGATCTGGAGTACAGTACTTCTGAACACAGGCAGTCTCTATTATCACAGCCAGTGTTAGTTATTTCTAGGGTTTGTAGAGGAAAAAAAACCCCTTATATTACAGTCTGCTCTTGTCTCACTGCAGCAGACTAACTCAATTTTGATGCTGTGCAAATAACACTGATCTTTGTGACCACACAACCTCAGGTGGAGTTTATCAGAAAAACTTGGTGATGTGTCACAAGGCTTCAGAGCACCCCTTTTACAGGGGGATGCAGGAAACCCAAGAGCCCTTTTCACTTCCAGCACGGGGAATGCTTCACTCCCAACTAGAAGGAGAAAAGGTTATTCTTTTAATAAAGCTTTGCTCTATTCTTTCAAATATATCTGAACAGCCACAGACCCCTCCAGCCAGTGCCAGGGCTGCTACACAAAGATGCATGGCCAATTAGAGTTCCAGCCCTTCAGGCATTAGAAGAGTGGATCCCAAGTCACAATAGGTTCTGACAGCCCACATTTCCAACTATTACCAGTTGACAACTGGGCCTAAGGCACACCAGACCAGCAGCATGGGTCCCCCTGCAGCTTGCACATGCATTAGGCCAGTGTCCCACTGAAAGCAGCAGCAGTCACACCTATGGGCAGGTGAGTCCTGTGCTCTGCAGTTCAGGCAGTTATCTTTTAGTAAACAGGGAAGGGGAAAGGACAAATTCCAATTTAATAAAAGACCTTAGTGAAGAGAAATTTGTGGGACAGGGACAGAGGGATTGACTTTTACAGTGTTAATGTCTGGTGGAGAAAAAAAAACAGATGCTTTGTCCAGGTGATACCACAAACAGTATTTTACAGTATTTATTCCACTTTGAAAAAGAAAACTTCTCTAAATGCTTGGCTTAATAACTGGACTCCCAGAATATTATTTAACATGCTATCAATGGAACAAACTTTCCTAAATCTTAATGGATGAAGTTGAGATTCAATGCAGTCTGATACCTTCTGGTGATAGCCACGAGAGGCACAGGAGTGTATCAGCTCTATCTGTTACACCTCACAGGCTGAATGAGGATTCCTTCCTTGCCTCCAGGTAGCAGCTGTGCCTCTACACAGCTATCTCATCACCCATAGATCTCTGCCAGCCTCTTCTTGAGATATATTTTTCCTACCTTCCTATCAGCTCACTAGATTCTCTCAGGGAAGAAAGGAGAAATCGTAGTCCAGGCACCCCAAGCTTTATCACCTTCAGAATGATAAGGCACAAGCACAAATTTGGGTGGAAAGAGCTCTGTGTCAGATTGCTGCAAAACTGAAAGAACAAATCATCTAGAGGTAGTGCCCAGAGTGTCAGCAGCTATCAGACTGTGTCCATGACACGCTCAGGGCAAGATGTTTCAGGTTGATTACTCACTCAATTAGATTGCACAGTAACCAGATTAAGGAGATGACTGTAGCCTTGTACTTAGCATGGTTGTGTTCACACCTTTCATAAAGATTTGGACAACTCTGTTGAAAATATTATAGTAAGTTTTCTGTTAATGTTTTCTTTCTTCCAAGGAAATATCCCAAACTAATTGAAATAGCATTTTTTTGCTGCAAGAGCAATTCCCAGCTGACAGCATGCAACAGCAGCACTGCATCCCACCTCTGGCAGTCAAACTGCAGTTTCACTCTAGATATGCCTCAGGATGGAAACTTCATTCTGTGACAAAATTGGTGGTGAGTAGGGGAAGAGAGTTAGGGGGAATAAAGGTGAGAAATGCAACTATATTTGAATAAATTAATAGAAACCCTTTAATTGTTACTAGACAATACAGACTTGAAGTTCCTGAGCAACAGAGTGCTGCAAGTTGGGAGGGTACTGGCAAAGGACCATTACAAAGCCTGTGTTATTTCTTCCTTTAACTAAACATCACAGTGGCTCATGAGACAGAAACTGCACCAGGAGAACCTTTCCTCCTGATCCCATAGAGCTGCTCACCTGTTTGACAAGGAACTTCATCACTACACACCATGCTGGCAACAGTATGTATTATTAAACTTACTTACACCTCTTATACAGAGGGGTTTTGATTACTCTAATCCTGAATTAATCTTGAAAGAAGCACTCCACATTTTATTAAAATCTCCTTCCAAATAATTCAATGTATACAGTTTCTCTGACCTTGGCAACAGTGCTGTTAAGCCAGTCATTCAAAAATACTCTGAAAAGCATGCTTCAAAAGCTCAGAACTCTACTTTTGCAGCTTTCCCCCCTCAATTTTATGCAGACTCAGACATCTGTTCTGTATTCTGACAGGACCAGAACAGCATAAAGTTATTTTTGCTCAAATAAAAACACTGCATTCAGGAAAATACAGTTAATTGGCAAATAAATAGCACGCTCCATTAATTTGGACAACCACTGGGGAACAAGTGGAGGGGATGTTTAAGAAGCCTTTAAAAATTCATCTCCATAACATACAACCTGTGAAGCTGTGTGTCAAATCAATTTGATGCACTGGGCCCTGCCAGCCAAGCATGGGACAGTCCTCTGGGCTAACTGGCCAAGAAGCTGGAGCACTGTGGGGGAGATACAGGAGTTCAAAGATATTTCAGAGGTGGAAAAGCTAAGTCACATAGGTAGAGAAGCTGGGAGTAAAGCCTAAGACCAGCAGGTAGGACAAAACAGGGCAGGGCAATCAGATTTCTGTGACAGTGACAACAAAACAGCTGCCCATCTATTGGAGTTACTCTGCCTGGTGCATCCTTGCCCCTACAGGGCACATTTGTAAGTCAAGAGGAACTCCACAGTTACTAACAGCAGAATTCATCACTCCTCAGCACACCCTTTGTGCCTGCTGCTCAGTACTGTGGGTGCCACTGCCCACTGCCAGGCTTGTCCATCACCCAGCCTCCCCTGTCTTCTTTCACCTCTTACAAGCCTAACAGGCTTAAACGATTACAACTTTTACCTTCTGGCACAGCCTGGGGGGATTTCCCAGGGTTCAGGGCAAGCTGGCACTCTGGACAAGGGCAGGCATGGGTTTGTCATGGTCTAACTGCAGAGGAGCAGGAGGGCAAAGTGATTTCTGGCCAGAAGCACACACAAGTACTCATCCTTACAAGAAACCTACCACACATGCTGCTGCCAGTCAGAATTAGTCCTCTTGTCACTATAGCAAACCCATTGCAGAGCTATTGGTTACCAACGTATTATTAGCTCCATCTTTTGTGGACACAAAGCAATGTTTTCACCCCTCATGGCTTCCTTCACCAGCTAGTGCTGCTGTGTGGGCACAGCCTTTTAATTAACAGCCTTGTTATGCTCTGCACAACGCTGGTTTTCATCAAATGAAAAAGGAATATCTCCCAGCACAATGTATTCCTAGGAGCCTCTGATAATTAGGGTAGTCCATTTTCACATTTTGGTTTCTACTGGGGTATGTACCAATTAGGAAAATTATGACATCCCTGACTCCCAAACTCCCCCCACCCCCTGAAAAATGCATGCAGCTCATGTACAGCTGCCTGCAAGCTCCATTTATGCTACAGCAAACAGGAGATGCTAAAGCCCCCACCAAGATGTATTATGTAAGCTGCCATCAGTTCCCCTCTACTAACTGGTGCCTCTTTAACCCACTGCTCCCAGTGCTTTCTCTCTCCTTTGCTGCCCAGTTCACATACCATACTGGTTTATGACAGCAGCCCAGTGGGAGCTCAGCCACAAAGCCCAGGCAAACCTTCAGTTTGAACAAGTTCAATGCCTTCAGTGTTATCTTTCCTCTCTGGGACTTCACAGTCCTGTGCAGACTGTGTTCTCTTCAGCACCCCCATACCTCACCTGCTTTCTCAGCCTTCTCACACTGAATCATTTAGGGTGGAAAAAACCTTTAATATAATCAAGTCCAACCATAAACCCAACACTGCCAAGTCCATCCCTACACCCTGTCCCCAAGTGCCACATCTACACACCATCTAAATACCCCCAGAAATGGTGACTCCACACTTCCTGGGTGATTCCAGTGCTTAACAATCCTTTCAGTGAAGGAATTCTTCCTGTCCAACCAAAACTTCCCCTGGCACAGCTTGAGGCCTTTTTCTCTTGTCCTGTTGCTCATTATTGGTTGAGCAGACAGAGCCCCAGCTCAGCACAATCTCCTCTCAGGTAGCTGTGGAGAGCAAGGTTTCCCCTCAGCTGCTTCTTAAAGACAGACAAAGCAGCAGCTTGTTTTCTGAAATCAAGCCCAGTTCAGCACTGTGCTTCAACAGATGCTTAATTTTAAGTAGCCCAACAGAATTCCAGTGTTGAAAGACATGTGGAAGCTCAGCTGCCTTGCTGAGGACTAGAACAGAGCAATTCTAGTTGTTAAAGGTGAGCTTTTCTGTAAAAAATGAATAAAACAGACCTAGCACTCCTCAGAACATCCCAGTTTTGACATCTGCTTTCATCTCTAATTAGGGTAAAAATTCAAAATATCAGCATTTTTGACAGAATAAAGCATTGAGAGCGCTCTGGTTTCAGATATTTAATATTTCACTACTCCCCAGTTGAATGTGTTAGCATCTTAGACTAAACAGAGAAGTCTTAATTTCAACTGGTTTGACATTAAATTGAATTGGGTCTAAACTGGCCCCGAGGCTACATACAATGCCTCAGAGCCTCCCAATAGCATCTCCTGACCTTATTTCTCCCCCAAGGGGCTGATGTTCCCAGCCAGGGGCCATCTCACTGCACTGGCTGCACAGGGAGAAGGGGCAGTGTGGTGGGAGGCAGTTCAACCTCCCAGGGCTGACTGGGGGAAGCAGGGTGAGCTGCTCCTGCCAAAAGGGATGACAGCATGGGGTTTAATTCATTCCTGTATTCCTCCCTGACTGTACATGCTAGAAAGGTATCCAAAAAGAATATTTCAGATATGGCAAAAGCCATGCAGACTTTGAGAAGTCATTTAAATTGTTAATTACAGCATAAGTGAAAAATACCTGCTACAGTCTCAGTCCTCAGGGTGTTCAACCTTTCCTTCAGATTTCAAATTTCTGTTTCCTCTGTATGTATTGAAGATTACAAACAACTCCTCCTTGATAAGATAAACATATCAACAAATTAAAGGGGCCCAGTACCTCCAGCACATCACTCCTCCTTGTGGCTCCTCTCCAAATTCTGCTTTCAAAAACCTTCCTGACCTATGGGCACCACAAGATGATGGAGCACAGAAAGTGATGGCCACCTTTGTCAGCAATATGTTTGCCTTATTATCAGTATATTTAAGATCTAAATTACATTATTTTTATCTATTTGTCATGGTGATTCTGTATCAAGCTAGTGCTTCAATTAAAATGTTGTACAGCATCACAAGAGTCCTGATGTATTAAATCAATTCTATAACTTTCCTTAACCAGGTTTAAAATGGCTTAAAACACCAAGAAAAGGCCAGTTTGACTTTAACTGCCAGACAGGTGGGTGAGCCCTCCCTTACAGCTCTAGCCATCACATCCCAGGCATTCATAGATTCATAGATTCCACCATTTCTGCTTGGTATAAATAACAGGTAACAGACACAAGTAGCTGGGCTGTACCATTCACCCTTCAACTTTTAGCCATTTCAAATCTCTTTTTCTCCCCCCAGAAGTCTTCCCTTGACCTTACTATCATTACTTTTTCACTTAAGATAAACATATTTAAAAGACAGTCACATCTGGTGCCCTTCAGAAAGGATTCTCCTCTTGCTCCTGGACATGCTCCAATATGAAAACTCTTTAGGGCATTTTTAGACATACAGAAGAGCTCCCATTGTACATTCCTCTGCCTAAAAATAAAATTTGCTGTCAAGCATTAAAAAGTTAGAATCCTTACAAGTTTTCCTTTCTACCTGCTCTTGCACTGCACAAAGATTTGGGGAGCCTGAACAAAACAGAATGAGTTCTATGTCCTGGGTTAGTCCAAGGGAAAGAAAAGCTTAGTCAAGGTAAAACATGGTAGATATTCCAAAAATACCTCCCTCCACCAGAACACGAGGAGCAAGTCAAAGACAACAGAACACAGATCTGAGCTGTACAAATAATAATAAATCCTGTTTCAGTGGTTAATCTTGAACATGTTTCCCATGTAGAATGGGGGGAAAGTCCAGGAGTGATAGCCTCAGGCCTCCTGCACACAACAAGAAGTCAGAAGATGACTTCACTCCTCATTTTCTGGTGGTAAATCTGAGCTCACAATCAAGAACTCTGCCTCAAAACCTGCCCAGAGCCTTACCTAGGGAAACAGAGAAGACAAATGCATGAGTGGAAACCAACTCATTAGCTGAAGAGCATGAGCAGCAGTGGGATTCTTGCAGAGCTACATCAAGGTACCACAGCTGGAGCAGTCCCACCCATGCAGGAGATTTTTCTTCTCTTTTGGAAGACAGTCACATTTAGAAGGGTTCTCCAGTCTTCCTCTGCCTTGGCCCTGGCCTATTGACCCCTGCTCACCCAGAGCTGAGCAAAATTCCAGCTTTCACAGGACTGAGCAAAAGAGTGATGGGAGTTTTCTGGCCCAGAACAGGACCAGATTCACCTTCCCACCCATTAAAGCCTCATTTCTCTTCTGCAGTGAGAAGAAAATCCTAAAGTGAGATGATGAATCCATCATATTCCTTGAGCTCCTCAGATGAAAGCAGCATGAAGCACACAGCAGACACCTATGCAATTCTTCTCACGCTGATCTCAATGGGGTTTGAACAACTCCAGTCTCTGCAACACCCAAGCAAGCTGCTGCAGCATCCACTTTCATTAGTCTAATGTAGCAGGGCTCACAGTGGGTTGCAGGGATTCAGCTAGTTGGGGTTTTTTCTTCATCATTTAAGTGCAAAAAAAAAAACCCCCAAAAAACATAAACCTAACCCCCCAGAGTGGACAATTCGATTGTTTCCAGTAGAGATGAGTATATTGGAAGGTTTATTATTGCCAACAATTGTGTTTAAGTTTTTACCAAGACTGAAGTTTCTTTTTTTTTCTCTGAAAACAATGCAGTCATTTTGGAAGATGAAGGCAATTAGAATATGCTGCCTAGAGATTTCATGAGAAATGCAAGATAAATAGGTTAGCTATTCCCTTTGGTGTACTAATGTCAGCTGAAAAAAAAAAAAAAGCCAGGAAGAAGGTGCAGAAAGAAGCATTAAAAAGTGATCTATAAAGCCCAATGATAGCAAAAGAAGGTATTCAAACAGATTACTCAATAACCAGATATTGCTAATTGCTATTTGACAATCAATGGAAAAAACTCATCAGTGAGTACCACATCTCTTTAATCATCAAACTGCCTTCTGTCTCAAGAGCTCTGGGATCAGTCACCTTGTCAGTTGCTAATTACTTCCTGGGGATAATTTATCTTCTCAACCAAGAATTCAGCTTTGCTGCCAACATACTGGCTAAGTAAAGGACTCCAGCTCTGGGATGTATTCTCAGTACCTGACCACCCTATAGTGACACATCTGTGTATCCTCCCCACATCTGCCACACAAGAGGGTCCAAGGCCTGCATGGGAGAAGGTGCAGAGAGCCCCAGATGAGCCCCAGGGCAATGACTTCCCACTCTGATTTGATTGTACAGGTTTTTGAAGGAGTAATTCAGCTGCCTTTGCAGCATCAGACACATCCACCTGTTGAATCTCTAAGCCCTAAGCAGAACAGAACCAAATCCTTTGGAAGAAGAAAGCCAAGCTAGAGGCCCTTTGTTTAGTAGTTCACTCAAGACAAAGATTCATAGATATTAGGGGTTGGAAGGGACCTAGAAGATCATCTAGTCCAACAAAGATGACTCTACTAGTGGTTCCCAGACTACATTTCTCTGAGTGCTGAGGGGTGCATGAGACTGTCTGCAGTTGATAGTTTAACAGAATTTTCCCTTCAAAATTTGAGAAGAATTCAAGATGGTCCATGAGAAATTAAGACTTGACAGCCATCCATTTCCCAGAGGCTTCCAAGTCAGTGCTACAGTCCATGAATCATAGAATCATAGATATTAGGGGTTGGAAGGGAGCTAGAAGATCATCTAGTCCAACCCCCCTGCCTGAGCA
>JAOEGS010015283.1:0-25508 GCA_025447755.1 Corythornis vintsioides
CAGTGCCTGCTCCACAGCAACAGTGGTGATGTGATGGAATTGCCATTGGGGGGTTGGGTTTGATACTGGTTTTGTACATATTGGTGTATATTCCATCTTTATTATTATTTTCATTTATATTAAACCTGTTCTAGTTTCCTTTTAAAATCACTGAGTCTCTCTCCCTTATTCCAAGGGGCTACCCTGAGCCTAAACCCTGACAAGGTCCCTCCCAACCCCTGCCACCCCACAATGCTATGGCACAGCTGGGGAGCAGGGCCAAGTGGACTCCCCAGCACAGATCACTCTGCAGCATGGCTGTTGATTCACAGCTACCTAGAAAAAGAGGCATTTGCAACATCAGATTTACTACTGGTTTAGAGGAAACTTTTAACATAATCAATAACTTCTCGCTTGTAACACCCACAATGTGCTTTCCTGAGGCTTTTAACTGAAGCAGCTACAAAAGCAGATGAAGCCACTTAAGCTGCAAGAAATATTATTGTAAAAGCACACTAAAGAGTAACAGAGATCAATTTCCAGGCTGCCCTACTGAACACTCGATTCTTTTAATTTGTCTGGTAGAGTCTTTTCTCCTAGCAATAAATTAAATAAATTCTCTGACCTTACAAACCCCCATTCACACCAGTCAGCAGCTCCAGCAGGATGCAGCACTTCCCTGCACAGCAGAACCACAGCAGTTTTCCCACTGGGATTTAACTCCTATTTAGCATGCAAGTTGCTCAGAGCAAAGACTGTTTTTCATTATCTCCATTAAATAATAATAAATGAGAATGAATCTTTATTGCTCTCAGAAGAAAACTTGGAATATGACATAGGAGTTTTTAATCTACCTTTTTCTACTTGGAGACTCATGGTGATTCAAAAGAAAATCTCCACTGAGCATCAGGGAAAGAAGAGACAGATTACCCCTAACATATGCACAGCCTTATTATACAGTGGGAAGATAAAATAACATGGAAAAAGCTGTTTATTCTACCCATTCCTCAAACAAGAGATTTCAGGAGATTCTAGGAAAGCAAGTTATACTTTGGATTTCAGAAGACAGGCAAATCAATAGACTTCCTAAAACTCACTGGTTTTATCCTCTTTTCCAGAATATGACAGAACACAATCATTTTAATCTGAGATATTACCATGAAACTGTTTCATACTAATCCTTCCAGACCTGCTCCTGCTTTCCACTGATACAAATCTCAGACAAGCCTCCTGAAGATACTCACACATTGGTGTGAATCCGAGTCAAAGCCACTGCCTGTGACCAATTTCAGCTCAATTTATTAGAACACTTTACATTCAACTCCTGCTTAAGCTAAAAATAGCATGGTCCTACCCAAGCACACAGAGCTGCTATTTATTTTGTGAAATGGCTTTGCAGTGCTGCATTAAATTCCCCGTTTCTAATAAACACTGGTTCTTTGGTTTTCTCTCAGTCACAGCATTGATGAAGTTTGACAAGTTTTTCGTTAAACATTTCATGGCCTTCCCTGCCACTAAAAATGACAGAAGAGAGAAATATTTGGAAGAGCAAACATCAGAAGCATCAGTGAGGTCAGTACATCTCCCAAGTATTCATGACAATACAGCAGTGGGCTCTTCAAACCAGTCAGGAGAACAAGTCTTTTGATGAAACACTTCATTGATACCAGGCATTTCAATAAGCAACCCTCACTGCAGCACCCACTTTGGTGATTGCCAGTCAAAAGAGCTCTTTTAAAAATAAACAAAGTTAATCATGCAGCAAAAGAAAGCTGAGAGCCCAGGGAACTGCTCGCTGCCACTGCACAGGAACAGAGATGTGCCAGCATATTAATGAGGTGATGATTCCCAGAGTTTATCATCCCCTGGATGCTGAAGGCTTTAGGATGTTGACATGACTCCCCAGGTTTGTACCATTAGACCAGCTCTCCTGAACTTCTCAGGGACCTACAGTCAAAAGAACAGCCCTATGGAATTGTTACACAGGGCTCTCTGCTGGAAATGTTTTTAAGTCTTAGAACTACCTGTGAAGCTTCTGGTGGCCAGAGCCTGACAGCTGCAGGACTTGGAGGATGTTTTTACGTGTGCATGTGCACACAGACATATAGAATCATGTTATTGTGGAATGATTTTCATTTCAGATCATAAAGTCCAACCATCAATTCCATTCCAGCAGGAGGGGAGATCTTGCCCCTGTCCCTGGGGTCAGTTTTGGGCACAGCAGGATAAAATAAAAAAAGACACTGAGGTGCTGGAGCCAGTTCAGGTAAAGGGCAAGGAAGCTGATAAAGGGGCTGGAGAAAATGTCTTATAAGGAGTAACTGAGAGACCTGTGGCTGTTCAGCCTGCAGAAGAAGAGGCTGAAAGGAGACCTTATTGCCCTCTACAGCTACCTGAAGGGAGGCTGTAGCAAGGCAGGTGTTTGGTCTCTTCTCTAAGTCTAGATGTGGCACTTCAGGACATGGTTGGGTGGTCCTGGTAATATTAGACAGTTGAACTTGATCTCCAGAGGTCCCTTCCAACCCCCACCATTCTGTGATTCTGTGATTAATCCAGCACTGCCAGGTCACCACTAAAACACACCCTTCAGCACCCTGGTGACACAACATCCCCACTCTTGTGTGGTGTTCTGCTCCTGCCATACATTTCAGCAGGCAGAAGGTATTTTAGCAGATAGTAGAACAGGAAAAACAAGCAAGTGATGTTCCCAGCAGTTTGCCACAGTCATGTTCTCACTCTTCACAGCTGGATTTTTAATACCTCAAAATGCAAAACTACAGCTTGGAAGATGAAATTTGGTTTTGTGCAAGTAATGTCACTTCTTAAAGAACATTTTGTCTGGAAATGGTAATACCTGAGTAAGGCTCTAGCTTTTTTTATTACTTATAAAGTGAGAGCAGATGAGAACATACCTTTGTCCATCGACAGAGCTTCACCCCTGAATGGCTTCCAATCAGTCTGTAACCTGCAAATAAACCAAATCAAACTATTAATTTTAAGCTGCAATAACTGATACACAAAATGAAGCATCACAGTCTTAATGCTGCTCTTCTCCACTGGCCCAAAGGAGCCAGCAGCACAAGGTTTTAGTGCCCACCCAGAGCACTCTGATTCTGAGCCTGCACCAGGTCAGAGCCACCCAAGGGACTTCAGCCAACCTGAAATGGTTTCTCTCAATGAGAAATTTACTTATATTGCTCAGTCTTGTTTGAATCAACAGCCTGAAGTTCTCCAGAGAGCAGGATGGAAGACAGACAGGTCTAGCCCAGTGATCTGGGACATCCCACTGCCCAATGGAGGAGTAAGAGGGAGACCAGAGGTATCTCCTGGCCCTGAGCCCTCTCCCTGGAACAGACTCTTCCCCAGAACCAAGAACACTCACAGTCCTTGGCAGGTCTGACTGAGCCTGGAGGATAAAACCTGTCCAGTGCAGTTGCAAGGCCAGAGGAAGAGAACTGAAATCCAGGGCTCACTTTAAACCCAAACTTCACAGGTTCAACACATTCCATACCCACAAGCCCTGGCTGAGCTACAGCAAGGGAGCCATTCCTCCATGCCCATCTGTCACATCACTTCCCTCTTGCCCAGACAGGATCAACATGATTTCATTGAAATGTATTGGTCCAGAAAGATTAATTCCACAGTGTTTGTTAAGCAATAATCACTATTATTACCCAAACTGCTTGAGTTGGGCTTTCATCTTTGAAAAAAGTGCTTAGAGACCAATATGTCTGAAGGATTAAAAGTCACTTGCAAATCAGCATAAAAATAAGAGGGATTTGAGGAGCTTCACCATGTCATTCAGACAGTAGTATTCATACATTAGTGGCTTGGTTCTCCCAAAAGCCAGAACATCTCAACCAGCTGCTTTAGGCTGATGTTGATATTAACACTTTAAAGGGAAAACAAATAAAAACACTTCAGGTAGCAACTCTCCTTCCTACCAAGTACAATGAACAACAGGGAAAAAAAATCCTTCTGCTCAGCAAAACTGGCCTTCACCTCCTAACAATGACAAGTTACACAATTACCCTGCCCTGCTCATTTGTCACCACGTGTCTCTTGCACAGCAGGATGCCAGGGGAGTGTGACTGTGCCCCAAAGTCCCCCCCACACCAAGCCAGCCAGCAACAGTGACAGCAGATGCCACAACAGCTGTACCAGCTAAAAATTAAACTGTGTGAAGACACACATGGCTAACAAGGAATCATACTGCATCTAGATGATGCTGCTCTAGCTACTCTGCCACATAAAGCCAGCAGAGATCTGCCCAAAGTCTCCTTTCTTCTTGACCTGATATTTCTTCCCATCTCCTCACACTGGCTGTGACCTTGCTGGGGTGTTAGGACATGTGATTTCAGCCTGATCAGCTTCAAGGGGACTCTCCAGGAGACTGTACCAGTTCTTGGGCCAGCACAGGGAAGTGTCTCCAAGAGCAAGCAGGGGGACCTCTTGTTAGATGGCAGAGGGGACAACTGCCAGACTGAGACTTTGGAGAATTCAAAGTCACAGAATCCCAGCATGGTGGGGGTTGGAAGGGACCTCTGGATCTCTGGTGCCATCCCCCTGCTCCAGCAGGGTGACCCAGAGGAGGGGGCCCAGGATCACATTGTCCAGGTGGGTTTAGAATCTCTCCAGAGATGGAGACTCCAAACACTCTGGGCAGCCTGGGCCAGGGCTCTGGTACCTTTGCAGGGAACAATTCTTCCTTAGGTTTAGGTGGAACTTCTCATGTTCTACTTTGTGCCTGTTGCCCCTTGTCCCATCACTGGGCACCACTGAAAAGAAAGTGGCTCCATTCTCTCTTTAGATGTTGAAAAACATGTCAGGCTGTTCCCCTGTCCTGACCTCCCTCTCCCCTGTAAACTGTGGGAATGGACAATATTTCAATATTTTTCTCTCTAAATGGATAACCCCCAGTATGGCAAAGAACAAAGAATTGCTGGAAGGCAAAAGGCCTTGGCATTTCACAGCAGATCATTCATTATTTTCCTGAAGACAAACAATGTAACCCCAGTCAGCACTCCACATGGAAGTGACAGGCTCCAAAGCCACATACAATACTGGGGACACATTTACCTAGGACTGGATGAGACCCAGAAGACTTTTTGACAAGTTCTGGATGACTTGTCAGAGGCACAGCCAAGTACTCAGCAATGGGCTGGGTGATGCCACCTCTCCCACCCTGCACCCACCCCACTGATTTCTTTGGTGTTTCTTTGCAAACAGCCTTGTCCAGCAAGGGCAAATCTCCACTGAGCCCTCCCTGTGCTGCTAAAACGTGTATCCTTACAGGATTTCTCAACAAGTGTTGAAAAGGGTGCTGCATTCCTCCTCCAAATGCAGCTGCTTTCAGGCAGCACAGCCCTAGCCTTGTTTCCATCTTCCAGGATCCAGGAACAGCATTCCTGTAAGATCATTCTCTCACTTGTCAGAAGCAGTGATATGGCTGCTTAAAAATGGGGTTTAGATTAGAATTCCAGTGGAAACAGGGTATGCTTGTCCAGATCTGCTACTGAGCTGTCTGAAGAGGGAAAGCAGCTCAACTGAGCAAGGTGCCAAGCACAGGAACCCAGAGCTGCAGTATTTTCTCCTAAGTTACTGCAATCAACTTCTACCATGTGGAGCGCCCACAGCTTCCTTCAAAGGCCAAGAAAATTGTACATGTTCAACATCAAAACAGTCTTACAAACTCCAGCCAGCTTTAGTGATGAGAAAGGGGTTTACTCATCACATTTGCTGCTGCCTGGAGTCACAGCTATGGCTACAGGAAGGAACAGCACATGCTTGCAGAACTTCAACACCTCTGCATGAAGCTCCTGGACTTGGGTCTTCAACACATATGTAGCTCTAGTAGAAAGTGTAGGTACCCTGCTAAGCCATCACTGAGCACTGGCTGTTTTGACATTAGATGAAATATCAGTGATCAAGGCTGAACCCTTTTCACACATCTGCTCTAGGTGAGCAGAGTGGATCCAACTCCATAAAGCCCATTTCTTCAAGCACTTGCTTTACTGCTGGCTCATAGCACAGGCAGCAAACCAGCTCAAAGAACATACAAAGGTTACAAGAACTAAGCAGTGCTAATTCAAACCAAACACGTGAGAAAATGTGTTCAAGACCCAGTTTGAGGGTCTTCTCCATCCTGTTTTCACACCACAGTTGCTGATCAGCCCTTTGGAAAGCCCCAGTTAGCTCATCTCTTCCATCAGCTCTGCCACAGCTTTACATTGGCTCTGCCATGGCAAATGGGGCTGAATCAAATTTTCCTGATGGCCCAGGAGCCTGTATCTCTGTATGCCAGGACTCACTGTGAACACTTTCACCTCTGAGTTATTGCTCACAAGCAATAATCCTTAAGGGAATGTTTGGATACAGTGGCTTCCAAAAAAAACACAGTGTAATGGGTCTTGATGGTCTCTGCCCACAGTCCCTATGTATCTTCAGATATTAAGGCTGAACAAAACCAACCCATTTATTAGTTCTACAGACTAATATTTAAAGGATTCTTTAAATAATAAGCAGGCTCATAGTCAGCAGCTGAACTCCTGAGGGCATAAGAACATCTAATCTGAAGTCTGTGTATCAGTTGATCCTGCTCTAGATGATAAATTCTGAATGAACCAGAAGCCTGCCAAGCCCCACTGAAATGAAGTATCATTTTTTTACTAAAAGACATGAATTAAGCCTTTAAAGCAGCTTTTGGGTGAAGCCAGTGTTATCAGGCAGTAACACTAGGCTGATAAATATTTGGTGATTGCTTGCCCAGACAATCCAACTGGAGTTTAATAGACCACAGAGAGACTTTTAAGCAGAGAGATGGCCAGTGTCACAGATTGCAACAGCTCCATTGGCTGAGGCAACACTGCTCTGTGGCTGTTTAAAACCACACTGCAGCATTTCAACTCTATCTGGAGCTAATAGGTCTCAAAGTCCATTCTCTGAAATTCAAAGAATCCTCCAAGGGACCTTCCTGAGCTGGCAGACCAGAGACAGCACACTGCTACCTACATACCCATGAACACTTCAGGATAAAGGCATTCTGGTTGTGGTTTTACTACTTTACCAGTGCCATACACAAGTCAAAGCTCCTGGGTGTGCAAGAAACAGGTGCATACACCAGCAATTATATTTATTTTTTATCTTGAAAGCAGAACAGATAAGCCAAAGTTCCTACAACTGTCCATATCAGAAACAGTGTCACAGTATCTGCAGTTTTAAGAAAAAATAATCTGTAAGACAGCCCTGCTGAACAGCCTGGAAAGATTGCTGACTATCCTGACAGTATCCAGAAAAACACCAGACACCTTCCAGTTCAGATCTCCACACCAAAAGCTTTCTTCAACAGAAGGCTAGACCAGAACTGGGCACATTAGTCCAGATTTGGCCTCACTAGGGCAAAGTAAAGGGGAACAGAACCTCCCTTGACCTGCTGGTCACATTCTTCTTAAAGCATCCCCAGAACACCATGGTCCTTCCTGGCCACAGGGGCTCATGCTGAGCTTGCCCACCAGCACTCCCACATCCTTCTCAGGGAAGCTGCTTCATAGCAGGTCAGCCCCTGACCTGTGCTGGTACAGAGAGTTAATTCCTCCCTAGCAATAGGGCTCTACACTTGCCCTTGATAAACTTCATTAGGTTCCCCTGCACCCACTCTCCAGCCTCTCTCATAAAAATGAAGCAGAGCAGTGGTTAAAAACCCCCAGAAGGAAGGTAAGCTTGCTAAAAGCCAATCTGATATCACATGGTACTTCACAAACCCAAATGGCTTTCAGAAGGCTTTTCTTCTGAGAAGAATATACAGCTGACAAATCAGTGTGGTTCTAGCAAACAATCTCAATAAAAGCCCTCTTGTTTGAAGCACTGAGTATCTGTTGAAGCTGAAACTCAGGAAAGGAGAACTTGACACTAAGAGAATGTTCAGAGGGGAGAGAATCCAATTCCCAGTTGTTTTGCAAGAGTGCAGTTTAAAAGGGCCAGAGCTGAAGGTCAGCAACAGCACTAATCCATCACCACCACTTTAAGGACTATTCTGAAAGTTGTAACAACTGCTGCACTTGAGCCACCACCCAAAAGACCATGTTCTGATTAAAACTAGAAAAACCCATACACAAAACCAACAAATAGATGGCTTTGGTGAAAAGAATCTATTCCAATTATATCAGTATTTTTATATAGATACAGAAAGAGGAAGAATCTGGGCAGCAGAAATTCAGATTGATATTTTCTTCTCCATCAACCAAAACTGAAGAAAACAATTCAACCATTAGAAAAGCCTTGTGTGTGCATTTCAAGTGCCAATGCATTTATGCCTGTTTTCCTCTATTATACACAGAGTGATTCTACCAGCTTCAGTAAGGATATGCAGGGAGAATCAGGCACAGAAGACTAAGCCTGCACCATCTACTCTGCTCCTGATAAACTGCCAGCAAATTAGTATTGCAGTCAGCTCACCACCAGCTCTTGGCAGCTTCCATGCTGTGGGACTTCAGCATCTTCTGCTTCCTGGATTCTTCCCTTGAACTGTGTTTTCACTGTTTATTTACACAGACACCTTCTAAGGAGCTGCAAGAAAGTTTAGTAGGACTGAATTTGCCTGGTTTCACTTATTGTGTTTATTATGCTTCCTAAAAATAATTGGCTATTTTGAAAACTGTCTTCCCATGGCCAGTATTTGAATTCTGTGGCACATTTCAGGGACTGCACCAGTGTTACTAATCCCTGATCCAGCTGTGAGCTGCTAGTGCCACCTGGAGTTCAAGAGCTGTATATAAAGCACACCAAACCCCAAAGATCACCCAATCTTTTGGGCTGCAAGAGACCTTTACAGGCAACGAGTCCAACCATTAACCTAGCACTGCATTGGCACCACTGACCCATGTCCCTCTGCACCACAGCTCCATGGCTTGGAAACCCCTCCAGGGATCACAGGGACTCCACCCCTACCCAGGAGAGCCTGGGACAAACCCTGACAGCCCTTGCAAGGAAGATATTTTCCCTCGTGTCCAATCTAAACCTCCCCTGGAGCATCTTGAGGCTCTTTCCTCTTGTCCTGTTGTTTGTTCCTTAGGAGGCTGGAGCCAGGTGGGGTTTGTCTCTGTTCCCATCAGGGGCTGTCAGAGCCAAAAGGTGTCCCCTGAGCCTCGTTTTCTCCAGGCTGAACCCCAGGTCCCTCAGCCACTTCTCACCAGACCTGTGCTCTCTACCCTTCTCCAGCTCCATTGCCCTTCTCCAGACACACTCCAAGCCCCTCAATGTTCTAGGAGTAAGAGGCCCAAACTGAAACCAGTAAAGATGCCACCTCTGCTGGTTCATATCCAACCAGCTATTGACCAACACCCCCAGGTCCTTTTCTGCCTGGCAGGTTTGTAATACCTGGAGCATTGCAGGCATTTGTTGTAGGACCCAGCATTTGAACATCAAACCCCTGACCAGATCATACATACAAACATTTTAGCACAGTGCCTGCAGAAGTCTACATCCAGCAGCACCTATCTCTGTGCAACCTATTTGCACATTGGAATTCATTTCCAGAGTCTGGACACTGAAAAAAAGCCTAAGTGAGTCAAGCTGAGAAGAACTCAGAGCTGCCAGCACTGGAAACCGCAGTCCAAGGACAGTAAAAGCCACCAAGTACTTTTAAAACCCTCATCTCAGACAAGGTTGGTAAGCACTTGAAAAGCCCTGCCTTCAATATTTTTCTGAAGTCAGCCTCTTGATTGCCCCTACAGTGAAAAACATACATCAAGATATAGATTTATACCAACCATGGCATCAAAGCATGAAAAGAAGTGGTCACTGAAGCAGCTCATCCTATTTTGCAGAATCATAAAATAATCATGGTTGGAAAGGGAAAAAAAGCCTCCTGGTGGTACCCAGGCCAGGCAAAGCCTGTTCAGCCTAGCAGGGCTTGTTTCAGAAGTGTCCCAACAATCCCAGAAAGTACATGCAAACATGTTAACCTGTTTACTAAACTCCACAGGAAACATTAAACTAAAAATAGAAGCAAACTCCTGATGTTATTTCATGACTTCTACCTAAAGGGATGAAATGACCAAAATATTAACACAGCAAAATGGTACCACTGCAAACACAACACAGGCAAATATTTCAGCTGCCAGCATCCCTGTTTCACTGTAGTAGTTACACAGAGGCACTCAGTAGCTCCTGCTGTATTTCTATTTTATGCAGGACTAAACACTGATGGAAAGGGCATCAGCATTTTCAACACAGGACTGGCTGTGACTTCAAAAAGCAACTATTCCAGAGCTTCTTTTAAAAAGGTATCTGCAACCAGGCAACTACAAGGGCTGTCTCTACAACTGAATTAAATGAGACTATATTTAGCTGAAATTCAGCACCAGTACTAAAATAAAACCATTGCTTAAGCAATATTCAGTTTACCTCCAGGAAGGTAAATTTGTCTGAAGGTGAAGTGAGGTTTCCAATAGTTTGAAGAGATGCTGTCTGTGATTCTGTTCAAAGGCAAAACTTCTGTTGCACAACCACAACTTAAAAGAACAGCTTTCTCCTGAGTCACTAGCTGTTTTTTCTTTCTCTTGGGCTAATTATGCCCTCAGGGATAATCTTGAAAAGCCACTGAACCTACACCCAAAGCAATCAGTTGTTGCCAAATAAATGAGATTATCTTTTGATTACACTGCACTTATTATTTTGGGGGCAATGGTGCTGAAGGAAGAAAGGAGTTTTTATTTTCACAGCCACATAAGATGATTTGAGTCTGTAAGTCACAGGAAAAAGTAATGTGACAAAAAAAGAAACAGATTCTCTGCTTCACTGAGTGACCCTTCCTCTGCTGCTCACCTAACTCTGGAATGGAGGGGAAGGTTTTGCCAGCATTAGGCAGTTGTAACTAAGACACAAAGGTTTGAAGTCTTTGGTCCTGCAGATTTATTGAAGTAGATGCTAGCTGATCTGATGCTGGCACTACCCTAGATGTGGAAAGGAGGGAGAAATAAACACCTCTTCACATGTGGATGAAGAGTTCCTGTCAGGAATTCCACAGGCAGCCTCCACACCCATCCAAGGCTCTTGTGTGTGTCTCTCACTAGAGCAAGAACTGAGGCATCAGGGTGACCTGGTGCACCCTTCCATGGAGTATTAACTCCTCTAACATCAAGACAAAGGACCTGCAGCAAACAAGCATGCTTACCCCCTGCTGCCCATTTCTAGGCAGCCACATCTCCAATAGCTCACTCTCTCTCCCCAGCCTGATACCCAAATCCACCAGTCCCCCAAACTCCTGGATCACACACAGAAAGTAACAGCTACATAAATGAAGAGATGAAAGACAGTGACACTGCATTGTAAGTGCCACCATGCTACAATCTTTGGGATTGAAGCTGAAAAACCACCACATTAAACCAGCCTCCTACAATCCTTCCACTGGTCCCAGCCAGAAGCAGCACCATTATGGACATAAAGAGGTGGCAAAGTCACTGCTACTTCTTGTTAAGCTTTTGCTTTATTCCTTCTGACAAGGAATTGAAGAATGGCTCCCTAACAGCTGTGCTATTAGAAAATCTGGCAACCAAACAGGTCAGATAGTTGTTGGGCAGAACACACCAATCACCTACCAAAGCTCAGGATGAAGAACAGCTGAGAACCCAGGAAGCAAAGAAGGTGTTGGGATCCCCCAGCTGCTGGGCTCACAGGACATGGTCAGAACTTCAGAGCCCAGCTCTAACAAAGAGCCTCCCCCAGTAACCAGAGGGGGCCTTAGAAGGTTCAGGAGAGATGCTACTGATTTAGCAAACAAAGAAACACAAGAACACCCTCATCTTAAGAAGATATTAAACTGAGCTCTCTCTAGCTCACTCAGTGAACTCTGATACTCTCCACAGGTCTAGAATCTTCCCCTGCAGCAATCCCAACAGCCTCTGCCTGATCTTTAGCCTACTTCTATATAGAGCCCCCAACAAGGGAGGGTCCAGAGCAGAGTCTGGACTTTACCACTAAGACTTCAAAGCCTGGTCCTCCATCCAGGCTTTGCAGAAACTCACCTTGCTTTGTGAGTGCTTCTCTCAGAGCTGGGGTGATCATCTCTCTCTTTTCACCTTCCTCCTTCCTCCCAGCATTCTCTCCAGCCAGGCTTGTTCCATCTCCTTCCTCCAGCTCACGTTCTCTCTGAAGACAGAGAATTACAACCATTTAGATAGAAACACCACATTTTATATATTGTGACAGTTCAGCCACAGGCCTGCTAAACTTAAAACTGACTCAAGTGCCCACACATGAAATCTTGCATTTGTGCAATCCTGCATTTTATCTCTTCTCAGACTCTAGCCCTTCAGGAATTTTAGACAGCAAATTAAAAAAGATACCCACACCACACTCAATTTGTTCTAACACAGAAATAAAATTCTCTAGGACAGTGAGAAAGTGAAGGAGTCTCATCCACGTGTGGAGGGACCCCAGGGTTTAAGCCTGGGTGGTTCATGGCTGCACAGTAACCTCATCTCTCTGCAGAGCACAAGCCAGATGGACCAAGCCATTCTGTGCTTGGAGTGACAAATTGTCCTAATCATTTAGAGCCAATGACTTAGACCAGGAGTTTGCAGAGTCAAAGTTGTGCTCTGCACACCTCAGAAGGCAGCTGGGTGAACCAGCAGAACTCTGCAATCAAAGGCCCTGTAAGAAAAGGCTGTTTCCCCCCTGCCCTGCAGCCAAGCCCAGGCACACAGCCCACAGCACCTCACCTACATTTGGCTTCCAGCAGATGCTGCCTCAGACTGTTAAACCCTTGGAAGCTCCTTAAAACCAAATGCAGGGACATCACATACTGGCAGGAAAAGCAAACTGCCAGAGAAGAAACTGTGAATGCCCCATTATCAAAGTGTCACTTAAAAGCCTTTATGGGTATTTATTGTTTCATGTCTGCACACAAAAAGCATGCAAGTATAAATAATTACCTTGCTATTTCATGCAACTTGTAATCTGTCAGCCCTTTATGGCTTCCTTGAAATATTGAAGGAGTTAAGGATAAACAACAAACCCAAGCTGACAGAGGACATTCTGTTGTCACAAAACTGAGGCTATTTCACATCCAAGTCTCTTTTGTGCAGAAAACATGAAGAAGTTCAAACAAAGGCTTCCAGTTTGAGTCTACCCACCGTTAGCATCACTAAGGAAACCAGTACTCCTCTTGCCAAGCAGCAGTTGTCACAAACAGGGGCACTACCTGGGCCTACACAGATTGATTTTGTTTGCACCTGAGCAAAGTTTCAGAAAATAAAGATGCCTCCAAGAAAAAAAATACACCACAAAACACCACACAGGGCTTCAAGAACAAAACAGTTCCTAAAAACATTTGAGGAGGGAATAGGAAAGTAAAGCATTTAGGGATAGAGGTTATTACCTTTCCTACTCATTTTGAAAAAACTTTTGCCCAGTTTCAGGGAGGTTCTGTAGGAAGATATTGTCTAATGACCAGTAGCATAACTTGGTTCTTACTGAAGGAGAAATTTATTTCCATCTTCTTCCTTTCACTTAGTTTGCTGAGTTTTAAGGCAGAATTGCCTTGGTTTCTCTACCACACCAGAACTCCCCTGAAAGGCTCACTATTAAATAGTCCTCATTTGTTGGGTTTAAAAGCTCATTTTCTGAGACTTGCTCTTCATTAATCAGCAGAGTGCTTCAATAATATTAATATTATTGGAAAAGCCTCATGCATAAGGAAGAAAGGAGATAAAAATCTTCAACTATTAAGCCTGAAATGAAAAGCTTCTCATCCCATAAGTTATCACTTAACCCAGAACTAGACTCAGCTGTCCACCTGACCAGGAAAGGCACTATGAGAATGGGTTTGTTAGCTACTCAAACCAAAATGCTACACAAGACTTAAGTGAACACATCCTGGACTGTCTGCTCTACAGCCTCATGCCAGGTTAATTATCCCATTAAAATAAATACCCATTAAAGATCACATCAGCATATTCAAAAGAGATATTAAGCAAGACAATTCATTTGAGAGCCTTCAGATACAGCAAAAACTTGAGTGTGAAGGGCTTGCATTTCTACCTGCCTGTTACTGCAATATCCAAGAAAAAAAAACCAAAACAAACACCTAAATGTAAGGATGACAAGTAAACTGCCTTACTGGCAGGGAAGAAAGACATTTCAATAATCATCTTTTCCCCTCATAGAGATGATAATATTTTTTCCTCCCTCATCCTGATGTGAAAGCCTGTAAACAAAATAATCATTTGTTTTTCTCTGAACTGCAGTACCTCCTTGTGCAGTTTGGCAAGTGATTGGCTTCAGATATTTCTTATGGCAAATGGAACTCACAGCCCTGGGAGTTCTGCTTATTTGCTTCATAAACCTGTTGGATCTATTATTTAGGGTTTGAATGGAGAGAACAAAGTTATTTGCACAGAGCAAAGTCCTCAAGTTCTGGTGATTTAGCAGAAAGCCCCATAGTAAATCCAAGGCAAATTACTGTCTTTTCATAACAAATCAAGCAAGTAGTGACAAGAGCCAGCTCTGCATGCCCTTGAAATACTTCACTGCTGAAAATCTGAAGAGTCCTCCTTTGGTCTGTGTTCACAAAGAAGGGAACCCCACTTCCTTGGTACCTCAAAGCTCAGCTCAGCCTGCTGGACCTGGGGCTTTTTGTTGCTGCTGCTGAAGCAGACCTGAAGACAAGCAAGTGAGCCTCAGGTGTAATGACTTGTCACCTCTTCTACAGGTATGGTAGAAAAAACCAACCAACTCTTTTTACTGCCATATAGGCAGCACAACAGGCAGAAGCAGCACACACTTTATGGGGAGGCAGAAGCCCATTTTTGATGGGTCAAAAGCAGGTGGGCAAAGCCTTAGTAGGATGACTTAAGGCAGAGTGCCAAAGGGGATAAAACCTCATGTGGCAAAAGGACAGAAGTAAACAAACTTCTTTAAACATGCTCTCTGGGACATCATCTTCTGTTTCCTTTCAACTCAATCTCTCACCCTCACTCCTCTCCTGTATTTATGTTGCAAATGTGACTATCAGCATCACTGCACTTTGTTTTAGAAAAACAACAACATTAATCTCAAAACTGTGGCAACAAAATATGCCCATTTGCTTACCCCAACCCATCCAAATAAAATTAGGATATTATTCTTACTTTTACTCATGCCTGCAGTTTATAAACATGAAGGTTGAAAAAGCCATTTCATCCCCTAGGAACAAGTCAAGAGTGATCTGTCTCTCCAGTTTATCACAATCTGCCAGCTGTGAGAGATAACTGACATTAAGTGATGGCATCCCTATGCTTAACAGCAGCCTTAACAAGCCACAAACATACCCATTAAGCCTCCCATTTGATCTGCTCAATACATTTCAGGGGAATAGCTGTGGAGGACAGGAGAAGAGTAGCATAATAACTCAGTCATTAAATCCACTTTTTAAGTCCACTTAGTTATTAAATCCACTACAAACCACAATTGCTGCTACATAAAAGCATTTTGAAGACCTGGCCTAGGGTCTCAGCCTAAAAACAAGTAGCTGGAAGGGTCAAATACAGGGAAAACCCAGATCTTAACCCACATAACTGTGCAACATCCAGCTCTGCCTAGCACCACAGCCTTGGATCAGAGGAGCAGCCTCAGAGCTCCCCACCCCTCCTTCAGGCCATGGTCTTAGCACACACTGCTGGACTTTGGTGCCCAGCAAATCCCTTCACAAAAGAACAGGCAGATCTGGACTGTCACAAATGTTTGATTCCATCTCAGAACTCTAATAAAGCATCATCTGCAACTATATCACCTGCAGTAAGAGACAGAACTTTAATTACCCAGGCATTTACTTTTTTATCAATCATCACTGTAGATTCACCTCATGCCAATTGCTGTGCTCAGTGTGCAGAAAGCACCATCACCTTTGAACCCCTGCTGACCATTCAGGCATATTTCAAATCTGCCTTATGATAAGTGTCTATGATGGAATTTTGGGATACATCAGTTTTCTTCAACCTTGTGTCTTGCATATGGATCATTCAGACACAAAAAGCCAACACCCCTGCCTGTGTTGCTAGGGATTATTGCCAAGTGAAGTATTAGTGTACAACAAAATTGTCAGACTAGTTCCTCCCCAGTTCAGCATCCTGCAAGAGAAAAGTGGCTGAAGTGACAACAGAAGCCACCTGAAAAAGGAAAGTTCTCCATGCACAAACTCATAGCTGCTAAGGCAGGGCTGTGACTCAAACTGAGATGCACTGGATTTGAACAACTAAATCTTCCTGCCTGGGAGCAACAGACTGCTCA
The DNA here is from genome assembly GCA_025447755.1 of Corythornis vintsioides. Classification (NCBI taxonomy): domain Eukaryota; kingdom Metazoa; phylum Chordata; class Aves; order Coraciiformes; family Alcedinidae; genus Corythornis; species Corythornis vintsioides. The sequence continues at coordinate 16,246 of JAOEGS010015283.1, forward strand.
TGATAAATTACTTTCATAAGCACAGATCATCCTGCTCTTTCATATCCAGGCTTCAACATTTATTTTCATTACAGTAAATAACTGCACCTAGGGGATCATCTCACCACACAGGCTTTTGCAGAAACCTCTTCAAGTCAAGATGTGTCTTCCCCAGGAGACTCCCCACCCAAAGTCACTTTCTCCCAGCTGCTGACAGGGGAGCCACCAGGTCAGGCTCCCTCAGGAAATATTTACACAGCTACATCCTGCCATCCCTCTGGAAACAACACCCCCTGGTCAAGAGAGTGGAGGTTTTACATGGAGGCTGCCTCCAAGTGCTCTTGCTGTGGTTACAGCAGTGTGGCACCAGCAGCATAGCTTGGAGCCACAGAGGTCCACCATGCAGGACAGGAATAAAGGGGCCAGTAATGAAAACTACATGGTTTAAGGTTTCAGAATTAACCCAGAAACCTGGGATGTGACTACAGCAGCACAGCTCAGTGCCACCATGAGGAAGAAAGGCCAATTCCCATTGTTTTGGCCTCCAGTCTCAACAGCTGACTCTAGCTCAAAAGGACCAGGTCACTTCCATCCACAGTAAGAGTATTTCCAGTCCCACTACAACACTCAGGCTCTCAGGATTTAACCATCTGCAGAGGCAAGAGGGCAGCATTCAGCTCTCACAGCAGAACAACTGTTTGCCACCTCCTCTGAGAAGGCAGAGGAGCAAAAACTCCACCTCACAGCTCCAGATGAGGATCTGTGCTCAGAAAGAACAGGTCCTTCAGGTCAAAGGGGCCACTTCAGTCAGAGCCACAAGTACCTGAGCTAGAGAGATACCTGCACTTCTGTAGGAATTTGTATGTACAACATGCAGGTCTCTCACCTCTGGAGTAATGAGAAATCAGAGAATGGCAAGGGCTGGACAGACCTCTGGAGATCAGCCAGGTCACCCAGAGCAGTCCACACAGGAACAGATCCAGATGAGTCTTGAAAGTTTCCAGAAAAAACTCCACAACCTCTCTGGGCAGCCTGTTGCAGGCTCTGTCACCCTCACAGTAAAGAGGTTACTCCTCATGTTGAGGTAGAGCCTTCTCTGCTCCAGTTTATCCCCATTCCTATCACTGGGCACTACAGAGATTGGCTCCTTCTATTTTATACCCACTCCTCAAATATTTACAGACATGAATAAGATCCCCTCTCAGTCTTCTCTCCAGACTAAACAGCTTCAGAGGAAAAATGCTCAAATCCCTTCATCATCCTTGTAGCCTCCACTGGACTCTCTCCAGTAAATCCTTGTCTCTCAAACTGGAGAGCCCAAAACTAGACACAGTATTCCAGCTGTTATCTCACCAGGGCAGACCAGAGGGGTAGGAGAAGCTCCCTATACCTGACACACAATGGACACAGGTTTATTAATACCCCCCAGGATGCCACTGGCCTTCCTGGCCACAAGGGCACATTGCTGTCCCATGGAGAAATTATCTGCAAGGAAATGAAAGCTCAGAATCAGTAGTCAGGTGTTTGAACAGTGACCAGCCAAAGGCACAGCCAGCAGTGAACTGTCACTGCCCCCTGCACAAAGCCACACCACACTGACCTCAGCCACACACAGTGAGCATGAGCAACTGACAGCAGGAAGCATTTTCTTGCTGTGCTCACCTTTTATCATGAACTGGAGTATGATACATGGCTGTCCTGGTTTACACTACCCTTCGATCGTGGTGTTGCCATATTTTGTCAGCCAGTGAAAAACTTAATGCCTGATTTTACTGAGAACTGCTGAATACCTCCCTTTCCTGGTCGAAATCACCTCCCAGGGCATTTGGCTGCAGAAAAAGCAGTTCCCTTTTGGTGACTGACCTCTAGTGGTGAGCACACGCAGGAGAGAAAGCACAGCAGTTCCATTGGGAAAGGACTGATCCTTCCTCCCTCCAAAGGAAAAGAAAGCAGTTCATCCATCCTCCTCAAATTAAGTTTCAGAAAAGAGCTGTGAGAATTCCACACTGCAGAGACATTCAAGATAAGGAAAGGTTCAAGACAGAGGTAGGTTTGTTGAGAGGAGGATGGAAGCTCAAGGGTTCACCAGGAACACCATCACCATGGACTTATCACTAAAGGAGAAACAGAGGCAGCAGATGGCAACACAGTAGATCACAGGTCCATCCTGGGGCCATCCCATTCCCATCCCAACTGCCAGCTGCTCAGGTTCAAAGTGTGGGGAGCACATCAAGGCTGAGCCCAGTAGCTATTTACATCCTCACTCCTGTTTGTGTGCTAAGCAAATCAGTGCTGCAGACCAAACACAGAACAAGAGCCATGAACAGAACCACAGAAGAACAGTTAGTAACACTGTGAAATGAAGCCAGACTCAGCACAGGTCAGCTCAAGCTCACTAGCACCTCAACTTCAGGCAGCAGCAAGACAGAAGGTCCTGCAGTAGGTGTTACCACCCAGGCAGCAGCTTTCCTTCCCATCATGACACCAGCACAACACAAGCCTATGTTTCACTGATGTGCCCACAGGCAGATACAGCAACAGGATTTGTGTTCAGACACTGGACTGTGGATCACAGTGGCAGAGATGCCCATTCAGACCCAAGTATCAGCTCTGGAAGTCATTCTTCCTCAGGCTGAAACCAACAGGCTACCTTTGCAGCATCTGCTCAGTGAACAGGTCACAGTCAGCCAGCAACTGTATCCAACACATCTCCAAGTATCTGCTTTTTAAGGACAGGTTCTCCAACAGCTGAAATTTTACCCTCCCTTTAACTAGATCTTACAGACTCAAACCCAGCCAAGTAATGGTTTTAAATCAATTCAACCCATGGGCAGCAAACACCTGACAATTCTGTACTCCCTGCAGCAGCACCTTGGCTTTCTTCATGTGGCTCATCATATTGCCAAGATCTTCAACATCAATGACAGATTTTGGGCCTCCAGCTTCCTCAGCATCAGCCTCCTCCTCACTACTGGTTTCAAGCAACTCTTCTGTCTGTGTAAGAGAGCAGAGGTAAAAAATAATTAGGAATGTATCTGAATGTTAAACATAAGACATTCAATTACCAGTGAACACCAGTGAAACCATCTCTCACAACCAGTAAAGACTAGTGAAAAACAGCTAGTCCACAAATAACCTATATAATGTATATCAGATGCACTTAAATATACACTGATAAAAGCCCCCAGACTGAGCTCAATAGTACACACTGCCTTAAACTCAACCCAGTTATCCTGCCTCTGTTCTCCTGTGCTCATCTGATGCCATGAGAAGCAGTAAGAGTCCCAACTCTCATGGCATGAGGACAATCTGGAAGCCTAAACCCCTTTTAACTCCTCCCCACGCCCCTGTCTCACAGGGAGAGATCTGCTTTCCAACTCAAATTTCCAAGTAGGAAAGTTGCCTCTCCCTGTACACAGCCAAGGTTCAGCAGAACAGCAGTGGTGTAACAACAGGGCTGATTCCCCTCCCTCCCAAAGTGCCCAGAGCTCCCAAATCCCCTCACCCAGCAGAGCCCTTTTCCTACAAAGCCAAACATGGTCACAGCAAACCTTTCCAAAGTACAACAAACAGCTTGCAGGGAGGATTAAAGGGCCACAGCAGCTCTGGGTGTTGCACTGCAGAGTAAGAGGGGATTTATTCAAAACCCACAAACACTTCAGAACACACAACTCAAGAACCACAGGGTTTGGAAGGGACCTCTGGGGATCATCTAGTCCATCACTTTCATCCCCTTTCCCCCTCAGATCCATAACACAGAAGTACCAAGATCTCTGGGCTGTAGGAAGAAGGAGAAAAGTCCAACAGTGCTCCAAGGGGCACTGCAGCAGAAAGAAGATCCCATGGATTTAGCATCTACCTCAGCATTCTCATTTCCCAATGCCCCATGTTCGTGGTCCGAGCTCTCCTTGCTCTCTTTCCCTGGAGATTTGCACTTCCCTTTCCTGCACTTCCCCCTGCAGGGCTTCTTTTCCCCTCTGGAGAGCTTCTGGAGCCGAGTGAGGAACGTGGCTTTCCAGGCCTCAAAGTCAGCCTCGATGCTGCCGTGGTGGCTGCGGGCAGCGTTGCAGTCACCCTCGGCACGGGGCAGGATGCGGCCGGCACCGAGCGCCCACAGCCACCGGTCCACGCTTCTGCCAACCTAGGCCAGGGGGAAGGCAGAGGGAAGTGAGGTGAAGGCGAGTTCAACACAGCTGGCAACTCAGAAAGCAAAGGACCAAAGCTGGAAGCAGAGCTGGTGAGCTGCAGGGACTCCTGGGTTCCCTCTCACCTGCTGATTTGGAGCAGGGACACGAGGGAGGCTGAGCACCCTGCCCCGCTCCCCACTGAAAATGCCTCATCACCCTGATGTGATAAGCAATGAGCTCTTAGATGAGCCAGTCTGATAGGGATAGAATTTTTATCAGGGCCTGTTGGGACAGGACAAGGGGTGATGGTTTGAAATTAAGAGGAAAATTAAGACAGGAGAGAATGAAGACATTTTTGATGCAGGTGGTGAGACCCCATGCCCAGGGAGGTGGCTGATGCCCCATCCCAGGTGAGGTTGGACAAGGCTTTGAGCAAGCTGCTCTAGTCACAGATGTCCCTGCTCAGCACAGGAGGTCCTCAGGTTTAGGTGGAACTTCCTGGGTACTAGTTGGTACCTGTTGCCCCTTGTGCCATCATCTGGGCACCCCTGGAAAAGCCTGAAGAGATACTTACTGTGTTATAATGATCAACATAAACGGAGTTTCCCAAGCCAAACACAGCGTATCTCAGGCCTTTCAGATGAGTTCTCCCATAGCGAAAGTCACTGGCAGCCTCCTCCAGCCACCTGCAGAACCACACTGCACTCTCAGTTGGCTGCCCCTCCGTGTACGTAGCTACTAGGAACACACAAATGCTCCTGCTGGTTGTCTAATAACATAAACAGAATGGAATAGGAAAGATCAACACATCTCCAGGACACATCAGAAGACAGCTGTAACACCAGGGCAGTCAGAAGAAGCCAAAAGATGAGATTTTTGGGTTAACAGCTTTTGGTGTGGGATGCTGCAGGTGATAATCTCAGAGGTAGGGAATGTCCATCCACCCTGCAAAACCATCAAGTGATCCAGGATCCAAGATGTCTTTCCCTATTTAACAGGGATACAGACACAAAACAGAGCTGGACATCTGCCTTCTCTGCCCCAAGCAACAGCTGCTTGAACAGACTCTTGCAGAAAGCCAGCCTCACATGGATTCCAAAGGTGACTAGTAAAATTCATAGAAAAACCCACCAAGGGTTCTGAAAATACATACACTTCACAAGAAGTTGCTAATTCACAAGGTTACAAAGACTGCAGAAGTATCACCATCTACTTATTGGGGGTTTGAACTGTTCCCCAGGTGCTCAGTGTCAGATGCCACAGCCAGTCCCACAGAACTCACTCCTACAAAGCCCCTGTCACTCATGCCACCTGAGCATTCCCTGGAAATTTTCAAAATGCAGGCATTTGCTGCTGAGGGCTGATGGGCTAGACTTGTTGACAAAGAATGGAAGCAATTTTCAGCACACAGCTCTGGGGACTTTCAGACTAACAGGAGTGAAATGCAAAAGGAAATTAGCCTTAAGAATCCCAGGAAAATCTTGTGTTTATTGTTGAGATTTATTACATACCTACCTCCTCTGACAAGCAATCATCTGGATCATAGTCTCCCATGCTAATGACTTCCACAGGCAAATTGAGGGAAGCAACTGCTTCAGCCAGATCTTTTGCAAATCTCTAAGTGAAAACCAAGTCAGAGAATGATCAATGATTTCAACTCAAGATATGGGTCAAACAAACCCTGCTGTGCCCAGTCAGAGCCTCCTCTCCTGGCACAGATAAAACAACACACAAGAACTGGCACCACACATGTAACTCCTCACATAAAAAAAACAACAGTACAGTCAATGAAAGAAGAGTGTGACTTCTATTTAAATGACTAGTGATTTTACATTTACACAGAAATTCAATTTCTTTTTGAAAAAGAACCCAAACCAGCAATCCCCTCTCAAAACACCTGTTGGCAAATTAAGAGTCTATTGTAAGAGTAAAATTTAAGCTTCATCAGTGTTTCTACTGTATGCATCACTTAAAGAGAGGAGGAAAATCAATGTTTATAAACAATTCACTTATCTTTCATGTTGGGCAATAACTCTCAATGAGCTATGAACTTTCTGAACAGCTTTGTTTTACAGAGTGCAGTGTTTGTAAGGGAAGCAGCACACTTCAAATGATGCTTCACAGTGACTGTGCATGTGGGGGAAAAAAAAAAGAAACTTATACCTTTGCTGTGCCAGTCTGAGACCCATAGAAAATTTTCACTCCAGCAACATAGACCTCCTTTGCCTGTGGGGTGATGTATCCATTTCCTAGCTTGTCTTCTGTTCCTTCAGGAGCAGTAGGATTCTCACTGGATTTTTTGCCCTATGAAACAAGTGCTGTGTCACACCCAGTCTCTTCTCAGTGACATTAACCCCATTTTCCCCAAAAGCATTTCACATTCAAACCCCATGTCCAGACTCTCAGCACAAATGCAACAGTCAGAGCAGTTTCTTTTCTCTCACACCCAGAGGAAGAAACACCTGAGTAACTCTGATCTAGGCCATGAGACACACTCACCTCACACCAAGGAGAGAGCAGGAGATGAACCCAAGAACCTACCAACTCCTGCAGCAGAGCTTCACTCACCTGCACAAGGAAGTTTTAGACTCCTGAATAGCCTAATCCCTTCCTAAAACCAGTCTGACCTTGTCAGATGAAGACACTGGGCAGGAGCAGAGTGATTTCCTTGAAGTGACAGAGCAACCCAGACTGACACAGTAGCAAAGTGGGAATAGTTCAGCTGAGATCTGCTCTGACACCAGAGCAACAGGGGCCTTTAGTTACCCACAAACATTAGACCATCCACACTGAGGACTGCAACCACCAGAGGAACTAAGCACATGATGTTTGCAACACCCTAGTGAAGCAGCACATTTCACTGCACCAGTGGGCAACTTTTCCCAGCACCTACCCATACCCCCACAGACTTTTGGGGTCTTCTCAGACAAAAAATGCTTACCTGGGCAGTTACCTTCTTTTTGGGTTTGGTGGTGGTGAACTGAATGAGGACCCAAATGCTGATTCCAAAAGCAAGAGCTGAGTAGATGTAAAACCTGTGCAGCCATAAGGACACGAGGCCAGTATAGAAGTGGTTCAAGGTATCCATTGAGACAACTAGAAGAAATCACAGATTTAGCAAGAGCAGTTCCTGCTGTATGAATTTAGTGAGTATAAAAATCACCCAGCACCCCCAGTCTTGTGCCATCAGCTACTGCTCAAGCTCTGCAGAAAGCAGCTTTTGGCCAAAGACAAGACACTACAGTTGGCTCCAGGAGCCTTCACCTGCTCAGAGGTGTGTCAGCTGAGTTTCACCAAGCTCACATTTTCCCCTGCCAGCTGGAAACACTAGGGTTTCCTTAGACAGGGCAGGAAATACTTGTGCTGCGCAAGTGCCTGAAAGTAGAGAGTCCTTGTGAAACAGCCACTGTGCTGGAGTGGCCTCTGTTTTGCACAGACCTAACACAAGCAGGTCTTTGGAGCTAAAAAGCTCCATTTCAGGGAGGAAATCATCTCTACAGAGGCTGCCCTTTCCCGGATGCACCAGACACCACACTGATTACAAACAGCTTCCCCCTGAAACCTGGATTCAGCTGAAAGCACTTGTGCCAAAGCACATCACCCCAGCCAGGTTTGACTCCAACAACTGAGATTTTTCAAGTAAGTTCAGAACATTCAGGGTGCACCAGGCTGTAGCTCACTTGTGCCTGCAATCACCTATTTCATATGAAACATTCAGGAGCTTAAGAAAAGACTTGTTAGTGGTGCTTACTGACTGAGAACAGCAGATGACACCCTCCTACAGTTATCTCCAGCCCTTCTGGATCTTGTTTGTGCAGACACCAGCGAGGAGAACAGAAACTCAGAAACAGAATTTACAGGGAGCTGGAAACTTTGCTATGCTACTTTTCCCCTGAACCATTAAGAGAAAAAGCTTGGGGGCGGGTGTCCTTCACCCCTGCACCAACACCATTATGTCACCATATGTCAGTAGCACCTCCCCCATTACCCCCTAACTCAGTTATCAACACAAAACACATCCCTCTCTGGCTCCTTTCAGAGCTGGGGGGGGTGTCTTTACAAACATAGATGCCCCAATGTAAAAAGGGGATAACCTTGCAGGCTTAAAAGGCAATACATCCCCAAAGGAAAAAAAACCCAACAAACAATTAGAGCTAGGAATGCCACTGAGGGTTGGCTGCAACCAGGTGAATTTCAAGGACTGGGAAACTTTTGGACTTCCAGAAGGAGGGTGGAGGTTTAACGGGCTTGTTCACAGCGACTTCTAGGGGAGGCAGGGAGCAGAGGCAGGGAGCCAGGCGATCAGGGGGGTGCAGGGTTCGGGGGGAGATGCCCCAGGCGGGTTGGGAAGTCTGTACCTTCCAGTGCCTCAGGTCGTACGCGGTCGAGAAGCCAGAATACAAGGTGCAGGACACCCCAGAGGGAGATGCCCGGCGAGCTCTCCCTCGATTCCAACCTTTGCAGGCCTCCTCCGACTCCTTTTTTGAACGTGGAGCTCCAGGGGCTGATTTTCCACCAGTTACAACCCCCTCCCCGCGCGGTCCTCAGCCGCCTACAGCTCTGACTCCCACCCCCGCTCCCCCTTCACGGGGTCGACTCCCCACGGCCCTCACTCCCACACATCCCACACTCACTATTCCTCCCGCACGGTTCTTACCCACCCGGCAGCCCCCGCTCCTCTCGGGGGTCGGGACCCTTCCCCGCCGGCGCGTCCCCGCCACAGGCCACGCGCCAAAGCCTCCTTCCTTTCCCTTCCGACCGTTTCCCCCGGACGGTTTTTATCGCAGGACAAGCGGCAGCGCCGGCAAATGAGGAGGCTCCGTGTCACGGCCTCGCCCCCTCCGCTCGTCCCCGCCCCCGCCGCCCGTCCCCGCCCCCGCCCCCGCCGCCCGTCCCCGCCCCCGCCGCCTGTCCCCGCTCCCGGCGCAGCAGCAGCAGCGGTCGCCGCCATGTCCATCTTCACCCCCACCAACCAGATCCGCCTGACCAACGTGGCCGTGGTGCGGGCCCGGCGCGGCGGGAAGCGCTTCGAGATCGCCTGTTACCGCAACAAGGTCATGGGGTGGCGCAGCGGAGCGTGAGTCGCCGGCCGCGGGGTGGTGCGGGGAAGGCCCCGTGAGAGGCTGGGCTGTGGCGGGGGCGGGGGGGGGGGGCGGG